>ML292752.1:11542-43522 GCA_005239495.1 Nicotiana undulata | reverse complement strand
CGAACCATCGTTTCGTTCAGTATTAAATGATTTTAAATTACTATTGCAAGTTATACGTTTGCTAGCCTAGCGGGTTTAACGTTAGGCGCAGTCACGGCCCAAAGGGTGGGAATTTGGGTCGTGACACTTATAGACTTGCGTTGCCTCCAGGGTTATACTCAGTTCATCCGGTATTCCATGTGTCTATGCTTCGGTATCATGGTGACCCGTCCCACGTGTTAGATTTTAGCTCTGTCCAATTGGACAAGGATTTGACTTATGAGGAGGAGCCGATAGCTATTTTAGACCGGCAGGTTCGGCAGTTGAGGTCAAAGAATCCTAGTGATTGGATTTCCATTCTTAGTCAGAGTTACCCTTCAGTTCGAGTGCAGTAGAAAGGACAGCCAGTTGAGGTAGCTACTTGGGAGTCCGAGTTGGACATGCAGAGTAGATACCCCTACTTGTTCGCCAGTTCAGGTACTTTTCTATGTCCGTTCGACAATGAACGTTTGTTTAGAGGTGAAGATTGTGATGACCCAAAGGGTCACCTTATGAATTAAGACACCATTCCGGGCTCATTAGCCTTAAAAATATTAATTTTAATTACCTCATTTGTGTGCGCAGTCGGGGTGTGAATTCAGAAAGCCTTTATGTGAAAATATAAGAAATAATATTTTTTTAGAGTTAAAAATTAGATTTTAGTTGACTTTGGTCAAAATTTTGAGTAAACGGACCTGGACCGTCTTCTGACAGTCGCGGGAGGCCCACAGTAAAATATGCGACTTAGGCGTATGCCCGGAATCGAATTCCGAGATCCCAAGCTTTAGAAATCAATTTTTTAAGCAAATTGTTATACTAGATTTTAAAGGAAATGAATTAATGTTTGAAACCACTGGTATCGAGCCAGTATTTTCGTTCTGAAGCCCGGTACATGTTTGTTATAATGTTTAAGTACTATTTGTGAAATTTTGTGGGAATCAAAGTTCATTTGATGTGATTCGGACGTTCGATTGAGAAAAAAGTGAATTTGAAGTGTTCTTGAGAAATTCATGAGTTTTGATGTTAAACTCGTAGTTTTAGATGTTATTTTTGTGATTTCATCGCATGAGCAAGTCCGTATGATATTTTTAGACTTGCGTGCATGTTTGGTTTGGAGCCTTGAGGGCTCGGGTGAGTTTCAAGTAGGCCACCGAATGTTTTGAGACTTAGAAAAGACATGCAGCTAATAGTTGCAGGATTGCAGGTCTCTGAACCTAGGAGTGCGGTCGCGCTAGAAATTTCGCAACCGCGGTTCATATTTCGCGGCCGCGCAAGGAATTTCTGCGAACCGCGATGGGTAATGCACAGTTTCCGCCGCTGCGACCACTTTTCCGCTGACAGTGGTGGGCAAGGCGCAGGTCCCGCGACAGAGCCCATTTTTTCGTTGACCGCGGTGGGTAGGGATCAGAGGTGTATATATATACAAGACATTTCATTATTTTTATACTTTTCAAAAAATAATAAAACCCTAGAACAGAAGAGGCGATCTTCCAAAATATGTTTCTTCCCCAAACCATAAGTAAGTGATTTCTAAATCATCTCTTTCACTCCGTAATTAATTTTAACAAGATTTCATCCTAGAATCTAGAAAGATTTCATGGTAGAATTAGGGATTTTGGATAGAACTTAGGAATTTCGAAATTTGAGGATTTAGACCTCGAATTGAGGTTGGATTCCAAAACCAATTGTATATCCGCGCTCGGGGAAGAATGGGAAAATAGATTTTGGTCCGAACCTCGAGTTTGGACCAAGCGGGCCCGGGGTTGATTTTGTCTTTTGATAGGAAAACATACGAACACCAAAATTTTGCATTAAAGTTAGTTCCTTTAGCACTAATTAATGATATTGAACTAATTATGATTAGATACGAGTGTGTTGGAGGTGAATTCGAAAGGAAAAATTGTAATTGAGCAGTAAGTGGCCTGCGAAATTGAGGTAAGTGTTTGGTCTAACCTTGACTTGAGGGATTAGGAATCCACAACTTAAATGCTATGTGAAATTGCATCTGTGTGGTCCATAGGTGAGGTGATGAGTACCTATGCGCCACCAAATTATCTGCCTAGCATGTTCCCTTCCCCGTTTCCAATTTATTATATGCTTACCCTAATTGTCTTATGATTATTGATGCTTCCACGTCTACTTGTTTGTTTACTTGCTTTTGTTAGATATTGTTCACTTATTTGAAAGTATTGATTATTTACTTAGTTTCATTGTGGTACATTGATGTTTGGACTGGTTGTCAGTGTTTCATAATACATTTCGATTGATTTCACGGTGTAGTGATAATTGGTGAAGTTTCTTGATTGTACGGCTTTTCTGTTTACAATTGTCGAGACATAAATATTGTGAAAGACTTTGATATAATTTGTGAAACCCTTATTATAAATGATGAGATGTGATTGTCTGGTGGGTGCAGGTTGAATGCCACAACAAGGAGTAATAAGGGTGGACAGGTGGGATCGGGTTGCACACCGCAACAGGAGGAATAAGGGTGATATATTGAGGAGGAATAAGGGTGATATATTGAGGAGCAATAAGGGTGGACATGTGGGATCGGGCTGCACGCGCAACAAGGAGTAATAAGGGAGAATATTTATGTTGTTATTAGTTATATAATGGAAAATGAAAGACCTGGTGTTTTATTTTGTTGTTCCCATATTCTACTTTCACCGTTATTTAAATTGTAACTTGGAAATTTTCGTAAGAATTGGTTATAGCTGAGATCTGGAAAGATAGTTGAGTTACTTAAGTATTTACTGCAAGTTATTGTTTATTTAGTTTAGTATTTACTTTTTTGCTTTATTAAACATTGTATACATGTTATATTATAAATGCCCCGCCGTAGCCTCGTCACTACCTCGTCGAGGTTAGGCCTGAAACTTACCAGTACATGGAGTAGGTTGTACTGATACTGCACTCTGCAGTTCTTGTGCAGATCCAGGTTCCGACCAGAGTTGATTTTTGAGTAGTAGCTGCTCATTCGTACGAAGACACGAGGTAGATCTGCTGGCATCCGCAAAATTCCTGGAGTCTTCTCCACATTATTTATTTACTGTTTTATTTCATTCAACACAGATATATATTTTCTTTCAGCCAAATACTTGTAGTATGCTTTAGTAGTTCGTGAATTGTACTCCAAACCCTGGGTAGCTAGATATTTGCATTAGTTTCGTGGTTTCGTTTCATTATTTCGTACACTATTCTTGATATGATTTATTGGATAGTATCAGATTTTGCATCATTTTAAACTGCTTACTTATATTTAAATAAATTCTTAAAAGAAAACAGTTAGTTAAATTCTAACATTGGCTTGCCTAGCAAATATGGTGTTAGGCGCCATCACGATCCCGAGGGTTGGGAATTTGGGTTGTGACACATCCTCTTCAAGAGCACCGTAAACATAAGAGGGCCCTCTCTTATGAAACCTTCGTAGTAGATTGGTTCCGGAAGAGTTTATGCCGAAAACCAAATGCTATCGCGAGAAAATACATCTGAAGCCTTGACTAATTTGACGCAAAAACAATAAACTTTGCTCAATGTTTAAAAAAATACTTTTATTTATCAATCATAGCAAGAGACATAAGTAACAAAATACAAAAGGAAAACAACAAAGGAAAATAAACAAAAAGACTAAACTACGTCACCACCGGAATTCGGAGGAAGAGAAACATCTACACCCCCGGGAGAAGTAGGCGGATCTGTCGCAGCCGCAGGATCTTGGACTTCATCGTTATTCTCTTTAAGATCCTCCCGGTTCCCGAGAACTCGAAATGAGAACTAGAAGAGGGTCTCATGAGGCTGAACCGTGAGGCGCCCTAGAGCAGTTAACTAAAGCATTCGGGCCTTGGCGATCTCATCATCGATATCAATAACGCCCGCTTTGGCCTCATCCAAGGTTTTCCTCCTCATATAGTACATAGAATGTGTTTTTCAATGATAAAGGAATCCCCTTAGTGCTGCAGTTTTGCTTTGAGCCTATCAACCTCGGTCAAAAGGCCATCCTGCTCGGATCTCATGGCATTAAGGCTATGATCGAGATCACGAATAGTGGTTATGTGAACCTATTTTGATCCATGTTCTTCTTATACCTATTTTCCATCGGGGCTCGCTTCTCCTCGGCAGCAGTAGCCTTTTCAGCTTTGGAGTTCAAAGCTTCCTCCAAATTATATGCTTGTTTAATGAAGGCAGACTCCAGTTCAGCCCACCTAGCCTTTGCATCCTGAAGTTGTCCATGAAACTGAGTGGCCTCTTGACTGTGAGCCATCATATATTGCTCACTCTGTTGTAATCGTGTCTCGAGCTTCACTGTTTCAGCAGCCTTCACCTCTAGCACCGGAAGGAGTGCAACAAGTTGATTCCTATCAACCAAGAGTTGATCCCGCTCGGACTTAAGTCCTTCTTTGACGAGGATCAATCTCCGAAGGCCCTCGAAAGAGAGGAAGTTGGCTTATAAAACAAATATCAAAGTCAGAAACCATATTATAACGACCCAGCCAGTCGTTTTGAGCTCTAATGCATCGTTCGCTAGTTTGAGATCATGAGTAGCTTCTCTTCAAGTATTATGACTTGTACGTGTGGTCGGAATTTAGTTTCAAGTAGTTCAGAGTTGATTTAGAGAGAAAATTCTCATTTTGGAAGCTTTAAGTTGAGAGATTCACTAAGGTGTGACTTTTGGGTAACGACATTGGAATCGGGATTTGAAAGTTCCAACAGGTTTGTATGATGATTTTGGTCTTGGGCATACGTACAGATCGATTTTTGGATGACCCGGGAGCATTTCAGTGCCTATTGTGGAAAGTTGTCATTTTGGAAGGATTTCCTAAATTTGGGTTGAAGGGAATTTCAATGTTTTCGATGTCTGGTTGGGATTCTGAGCTTGGGAATAGCTCCATATGGTGATTCTGGTCTTAGTCGTGCGTCCAAATTTGGATTCGGAGGTCCGTAGGGTAATTTGAAGAATTCGGCCGAAGTTGGAAAAGTTAAAGTTTGTAAGAATGAAAGGTTTAACCAAGAGTTGACTTTTGTAATATTGGGGTCGGAATGCAATTTCTAGAGTTGGAACAGCTCTGTTGGGTCATTTGGGACTTGCCTGCAAAATTTGGTGTCATTTGGAGTTGATTTGATATGGTTCAGATGCTTGGTTGCGATTCTAGAAGTTCTTGAAGGTCATAGTGATTTTCATGTGTTTTGGCATCTGATTCGTAGTTCTAGAGAATTTTTTGGTGTTTTGATCGCGTGAGCGAGTTCATGTTTTATTACGAGACTTGTCGGTATGTTCGGACAAAGTCTCGAGTGGCTTAGGTGACTTTTGGATAGGTTCAGGTTGTGGCGCGCTTGTTTTTTATGCTTCGTCGTCGTTCTTCAAGCATAAATGGTACCACATTAATCAAATGAACTCCAAATTCAGTTTTTTTTGAACTATTAGTTCTGTATCGTAATTACGGTGTCATAGCAAAAAGAATCGTCAAATTTGGACATTGTATGAGGGAGTTATGCTCTTTTCCGTATCAGGGAGATTGCTGGTTTTGGTGTGGTCGCAATTGCGAACATTTCTATCACAAACGCAATGCCCAGTTCGCAATTGCGAATTTTTTGTCGCAAATGCGACCTTCTACAACCTGGTTCTTATTCGCAATTGCGAAGGCTTCTTCTCTTTTGCGAGAGTTCACAATTGCGAACCCTGGATCATTGTGACATCTGCAGCTTGTTTTCAGTTGTGTCATTCGGGTTTTTGCTTCATTTTATCATATTTTGAAACCTAGGTCCGAGAATGGTCGATTTTGAGAGAGGAATTTCATATTAAATCATTGGGTAAGTTCCTCTAACCAATTTTAAATTATATTTTGTGATTATACCTTAGATTTAACATCAAAATTCATGAGAATCCAAAGGAAAATTTGGGGAAAATTATAAAAAATTTCAAAATGTAAAATGATGATTTGAAGGACGAATTGGTATCAGAATTTTATAATTTCGATATGGTTGAACTCGTTTCGGAATAGGTGTTCGGGTTTTGTAAATTTTATCGGGTTCCGAGGTGCGGGCCTGGGAAGTTGACGTTTTGCAAGTTGTACAAGGAGCATAGCTTTGTTAATTGGAATTATTTTCTTTTGCATTGTTTGATGTATTTAAGTCGTCTTTGGCTAGATTGAGCCGAGCGGTGGTCAATTGGCAAAGGAAAAGCTAAATTGATTTTTGAGTTGGACGAATTGATGTAAGTCTCTTCTCTAACTCTGTGAGGGGTAAACTACCCCTAGGTGATATATTTACTATGTGTAACTCGTTGCGGGGGCTACGTATGTACGAGATGACGAGAGTCCGTACGTAGTTAGACTCATGCTATTGCCCGGGTAGACTTAGGTTCACACCATGCTATACTTTCACTATAGGGATTATCTTTGGTCTCTTAAATTCTTTTATTTCGCATTATGACTTGAGACTAGACATGCATAGAGTGATAGGCTCGCTATTGTAGAGACTTCACGAGTTTCATGATTAGTCATGGAACAATTGTACTACGCTTATGAAATTGTTACCGCGACAATTATATGTTTCATTGAAAGGTTTTTCGTTAAAGAAATTATAACTCACACGTTTATTCATGAGTGGGGTCAAGGACCCGTTAAAGATTCTTATTCTAATGGGATCGGGATGTTCTCCTCAGTAGGATTTATGAACTACATTCTAATAGGATCGGACCGTTCGCCTCGGCAAGATTTATGTACTACATTCTAATAGGATCGGGTCTTTTTCTTCGGCAGGATTTATGTACCACACTCTCATGGGAGCGGGTCGTTCGCCTCGGTAGTTTAGTAGATGCATCTATCGTTCGTGTTGTTAGACCCTCAGCAGTGCACAGTTTAAATTCTTATGTTGGATCAGGTCGTACGCCTCGACATTTCTATAAAAATATCCTCATGGAATCGTGCCTAATATTTGGCAAGAAGCCAGAGTGAGTTTTTCCCTGATTCGAATTATAACAACCTATTTGGTGAGGTCCATTATACATACATACATACATACATACACACACACACATATATAGTATAAACAAGTATAAATATGTGGTACAATTATCCTCCTTACAACAAACAAGTGTGTGTATATATATATATATATATATATATATATATATATATATATGCTCCGGTTGAGGAGCAATTTGCTAACTTAGAGCTTGAGTTTATTGTAAGGAGGATAATCGTACCATATATTTATACTTGTTTATTTCATTTATTCACTTTGCCTCATATTTGTTCACTTCTTTACTGTACCTGATGTTATTGGACCTCTAGTGAGTGTCCCCTCGTCACTACTCCTCCAGGGTTAGGCTAGATACTTACTAGGTACACATTGATTTACGTACTAATACTACACTTGCTGCACATTTTTGTGCAGTTACATTATGTTTGGTGGTCCTTTGGGCACGGCTAGCTCGGGCGTGGCTTTCTTCACTTTCTTATTTTTATCCCCCGGCCGAGGAAGAATGCCACCTTTTAGGTTTCTTGTTCTTTGGCGGGGAATTCCGAGAGGAAGAACCTGTACCGGAAGCAGAACTGAGGGCACCTGTCCGGGTGAGATCCTCCTTCAAAATCATTGCATCCTCTGCGGGATCGACCAATACATCCTCCTCAGGGATGGAAACAGAACCCTACGGGAGACCTGAATCAAATCAAAAGGTAGGGTTAGCCACTTTTCTTATGTACAAAGGTGGAATAAAGGCAAAGTCAGTTTACCGTGGTTCTTGGCCCTCCACCCGTATTTAGGGGGCAACTACTTCAACCGGTGGGTCTCTAGCATAGTGATGTACAGAAACTTCTAAACCTACCGGTCAAGGCCTTCAACCCTTGGTGGTGTCCACCGAATATCTGAAATAATGAATAAAGAAGGGTTAGAAATGACATGAAACAACCTATTTTCAGAGAAATAAATAAACCTTAAACTTAAGAGAATGATTCTAAGATTCAGAGAAAGATGGAGTTGTGGCCGGGATGATATCCCTAGTCGCGATGACGACTAATCGCTCCATCCACCCACGATAATTATCATCATCCATGCTGGTCAACAAAGCATGGTGGCCACGCTTGATGAAGTTTATTACTCCCCAACAGAAGATTCTGGGGAGTGAAGGTTCATCATATGTGCCAGGGTGAGGGGCTCCTTCGTTTCCAGGCACAACCCCTAAAGACAGGCCATCGTTCGCCACACTGAAGGGTCCACCTGAGCCAAATTAACCTGGTACCGCTGGCACAACTCCAAAACCACAGGGTCAAGTCCCACACTCAAAGAAAACAGACCCAAAGTGAAAGGATATGTGCAAAGCTATGTAAAACCTTTTTTAGTGAAGGTCACTCACTCTAATAGGTCCGGAGCAATGATATTTAGGGCATGGAATTCACAACCTTCCTTCATAGCAGGAATACTTGAAGGGCGAATTGAGGAGGGGTATTTACCAACAACCCAAGTTCGAGGGTTTGAAGTGGAGAACTTCTATTCTAAATCTTTGGCCGTGTTTAGATGTTTAGGGATGATGGTTCTCACCGTGGGAGGATCAACATCAACCTCATTATCTGTACTCCTCTTTGGGCCTCCGCCGAAGAGAAGACTGGAGCTCTTGGAAGAATTCGTATATGAAGCCATAATGATAAGAAGATGATAAGAATTTATTTTTGAAGAAGATCAAAGAAGATGAAATCAGAAGGAAGTTAAGTGCAAAGAACTTAAGGAAGCTTATGAAGTTGATAGAAGTACAAGAAGAGGAATGATGCGTATAAGTAAAGGTATAGGCGGCTAAAATCGTGGTCATGATTACCTCGAGAACCAGCAAAAATATTGCTAAATAGTGGAGTAAAACATGTTTGGGGTATTAAATGCGAGGAGACATGCGTCTTATCAAGCGCCAGAAACGTTTTCGAAGGGTTCAGAAAACTTTCCGCCAAGAAAGGAATCTTTACCAACTTTTCGTTGGCACAACAAATATGTGTCACTGGAAAGCAGGGGGACTATCTTTATAAGGTAGAATTGGTTTATATTAAATGCTCGAATGATTACATGACACATGGAACCAGAGGCATACGGAAGATGAAGCGAGTAGGTACTATGACCGAGGAAAACTACTTTAGTGGCATCGGGTAGCTCCCCAAGGGAACATAGTCAATGGAGGCAAATGAAGGTTTTTCACCAGATGGTATTTGATGAAGAATATTCCTCAGTATTAAATATGCGGTCGTGCAGAGAATTTTGACATTCATGGCCTGCCGTTACGCATTTATCAATGACCCCCATTATTGTCATTTAAGAGGGGCTTGATCCTAGGACCTTGTTCCCTATGTATAACTACAAATAGGGAATTCAACAACAATTTTAGGACAAAATCTTTGGCAAAACGTATGCTACACATTATTCTCAAGCTCAATAATACTTTTTTTTTTGTTTAATATTGTGCTTACGCTATCTTCGGAAGCCTTGCTCCCGGAACTAAGCTACCTGTTGTTTATTTCGATTTCAACGCTATGTTTTATATTTTTTTATTTAGTTTATTTATCATTTAGGATCA
Organism: Nicotiana undulata; assembly: GCA_005239495.1. Classification (NCBI taxonomy): domain Eukaryota; kingdom Viridiplantae; phylum Streptophyta; class Magnoliopsida; order Solanales; family Solanaceae; genus Nicotiana; species Nicotiana undulata. The sequence goes on along the minus strand of ML292752.1, from coordinate 33,948 downwards.
AATCATTTCACTTGTATATAAACCACACAACAAATTCAACTGTATAATTTTACGAGTAAACATATTACTCTCATAAAAGTCTCGTTTTACCTTGATCCCTAAATAAAACTCTAATTTGACGGTAATTGTATATCATATTTAAACGTTGATGAATAAATTTAGATATTTTCCCTCAAAAAAATAATTTGGACACGTGGAGTCTACTTATATTTGGCATTGGAGCTATCTTAATCACGAGGAGTAGGAAAATAGAAAATAAGTTTACTAACAACAAAAGGTATGTGTTTACCTCAAAATACGAGTAACAATTAAACTTGTAATGTGGTTTTAAGGATACATGATCTGATTCAATACCAAATGAATTGAACGGTAAAGATAGATCAAACCATTATTATAGCAATTCGTCGACCTCGATAGGGAGCAGACTCGAGGTCAAATGTTAAGAGCAATAAGAATAGTGGTAAAATGTAAGCAAGAAAAGAGCATCGTGTATTATTATTATTATTCAGTAAGTGTATGATGGTTGAAAATGAACAGGGTTCCTCTTTATATAGTGGAGGAATCCTAAATAAGGTACAACTCTAATTTCGTAAACAAAATCCATGATTTATGTCAATAGTCGTTAGCGGTTCTGTCACTCCCGAGATTCCTGTCGAAATCTATGGTCGATCGCCGATATCTCATTGTTTCGTTGCTCGATGTAGGTCATGACCAATCTCGATCCTTCGGTCTTCGTATCTTCAAGCTCGAGCTCGCTTCATCATGAGCTTAATCTCGAGGCAGTCCCTCGAGCCCATAAAATCGGACATAGTCGATTTTAACCATATACAGATATTCCCCGCGTTTCTTAGAATAAAATGATAAGAAACGAATTGATCCTTGATTCCTTTGCCCCTTGATCATGAGTTTGTCTTCATTACGTAAGTGATGGATGTGAACAAAACGTCCCGTCGATTCGGTTCCCCAAATCATCAATGCGCGTCAGGTGTCGGTCAGCCACTAGTGCTACCGAACCGTCGCCTCAAGCCTATAAATATTGCCTCCTTCATTGTTTCAAACTTTACTTTGGCTTTTATCAGAACTCTCAAATTTCAAACCCTTCTTATCTTCCTTCTATTGTCGCTTGCTATGCCGCCGTCGTTTTAACTGGATACACCAATTTCATACATTTCTTCGACCTTCTATACATATACAAATGGCGAAAACATACAAGATTGTGCCGCAAAAAGAGAAGGCTTCATCTTCCTCTTCTCGGTTGGCCGGTGATAAAACAACGGTGGAGCCGGCACCCCACGAGTATGTTCCGGTCCCATGCGTTTTGAAATCTGACTTCAGAGTCGAGAACCCCTCATACGTACCAAGCCGATGCGAACATGTGTCGATGTACATGTGTTTGATTACGAAGAGCCACATCGAGGCCATGAAAAAGGACTGCAAACGGGGTGCCGAGGTAGTGGTGCAAATTCCTACCCCCGAAGAGAGCATTACCATACACGTGAAGGGGTTATTAAGTGTTTACACTTACCCCTTCACACTAGGTCCCATTGACCTCATGATTTTTGACTTCTGCAGAATGTACGAAGTCACACTTTGTCAGATCCACCCTTCATTATGGCGCATAGTAATCATGTTGCGCTTTTTCTCTGACGAGGTCGGGGGATTGGAGTTCACTCTGAATCACCTTATACGGTTGTACCAGCCTCGATTCTATTGAGGTTTAATTAAGATTCAATGTATAGCAACAAATACTTTATTCTCGAGCATCGACGAGGATAAAGATCAAGGCTGGATGAGCCGATTCATACGAGTGAGGACCTGTGATATAATACAGAAGGAGAAGATGCCATTTCCTGAGTAATGGAACCTCGATCGTAAGTGAATCTTCATATCTCGATTTTTTTTTTAATCTTTCCTAATATTTCCCTTTAACATGCAACTGTCTCTTGGATGCCCCAAGCGGTGCCCGATCTTGAAGATTGGGTCCAAAAGCTTGCTTTTACTTCTACTCGCGCCGAACGAGCATGGCGGGATTTGGCAAAGAGCGTGTGGGAGGTCAAGAACCATGTTAAGGATCTCTTCCTATGTATTCCGAAGTAACTACATGTTTTGTTCATTACTAATCTTCCTATATGCAGGTATGACCAAAGATGTCATTCTGAGGCCTTCAAGTGAAGGAGGAGAAGCCAAGTCCCCGGCTCCGAAGCCGGAAAAAGATAAGAAGAGAAAGGATGCCTTGAATTTTGAGGTCCCCAAACCCAAACCTTGAAGGGTGAGGAGAAAAACGGCCGCTCACTCGGCGGACACTATCCATAAACTGAGAGATGAAGATGAGGAAGAAGAAGAAGATACTTTGATGCTGAAGGTCCGCCCCAGGAAGGCCGTCGAAGTCACCCCACCTTCCGAGGTGCCACCTGCTGCAACCGAGCCTCGTATCGAGGAGGATTTGAAGAAAAATTCAGGCATGAATCCCGGATCTCCAAAGGTTGAGGTTGTTTCTCAATCAACAACTTCTACACTGGGCGGGGCCGGTTCTGAAACTCACAAAATCCTTTAGAGCGCCCCGAGCGACTCGCTAGGGGCCATGACAATAGGTCAACTGCCTTCACTATCGGTCTTTTCTGAAGAAACAATAAAAGAGGATCGAGGGCTAAAGACTCTCGAGATTGGCCGAGGCTCTAGCGTAGGTGATCCTTTCCGGGATTGCTTCGTGGGGGTCGATGATGCCTCTAACGTTAATGATGCTTCGATCCTTATTGCGGAAGCCCAGCGTCTCTTTTCTCGGGAAATTACCAGTCGCTTGTCGGTTACTTTTCTTTGCCTTTTTCTTTACAAATCTAACTTGTGTTTTCTTCCTTGTATAGGCCTCTGCAAAATTATGAGCTGACCTTAGTCAAAGTGAGGCCGAACTCTAGAAGGTCTCGAAAGAGATAAATGCCATGAAGATACTCTGTGGCCAAAAGGACGAGGTCATAAAGGACCTTCAAGCAGGCCTGGACAAGGATCATAAAGAGGAGGCCGAATTAGATAAGAAGATAACCACCCTCCTGATAAAGTATGGAATCAACTCAAATGTAGAAGCTAATACTTCGCTATCTCAGCTGCAGTAGAAGGTAGAGAGGATCGAGCAGCTCCGAGCTGAGGTTGATTAGGTCAAGGCCGATTGTGATCGATGGAAATGGAGCATGGACCGCCTAGCTTTGGAAAAGGAGGAAGCCTTGGCCAAACTATCCTCAGCTGAGGCCCAACTTCGAAGCTTCAAATGGGAAAAATCAGACCGGGCCATAAGGGTCGAGGAGTTTGAAGCCGGGCTTGCTGAGGCCAAGGCGGAGGTCAAGAAGACCAAGGTCATGGCGGACAAGTCCATTTCCATGTACCGGGCTGAGGCTGTTAAAATATAGCAAAAGGAGGCTTCCGACCGAGAGCGGTGGAGCAATGATTTGGCAAAGTGCCAATCCTGGAGGGAAACCCTCGAGGAAATTTATGCTCGAGGTTTTGACCTTTCCGAGGAAATTTCTTGAGCTGAAGAACTTGAAGCCGAAGCCAGTAAGCTTGCCTCTTCCGATAATGAGGATGATGATGAACAGGGAAGCCGAGGCGGGTCCGATGGAGGGCATGTGGAAGCAGTTTCTCCAGGAGAAGCTGCACGAGATAAAGCCAATCCCGAGGAAACCGACCGCGATCGTAGTTAGATTTTAGCTTCTTTTTCTTTTTTTTAAGGCCTTTATTGGCCTTTTGTACATGTTTTTGATATATAATAGAATGACTTTTCTTTGAATGCCTTCATATATTTCAAGCCCAGACACGCTTTCTGTCTTCATTGAAAATGTTGAAGGATATTTATTCCTGTAATTTTTCTAACTTTAGCTCGTAGCCAAAGAAAACCTTTAAGTTTTCCATTTATACGAGGTCAAGTCCTCAATCTTGGAAATTCATTCGAGACTTTATCTCGAGGGTGGCTTGATCGAACCCATAGATGTATTATTTTCATAACCAAGTTCGAATGAATCTTGAACTCGGGATAACGCAAACCCTTAGGTTTTTATCAAATGATGGGTAAGTCTTGAGCTTATAGTAATATAAACCTCACGGCTTTTTGGTGAATGTTCGAGCTACAATCAACTTTATTCGAGCTCGGGATAGTGGAACCCTTGGGTCCGAATCAAGTGAGAACGAGGTCTCGAACTCTAATTTTCTTGGCCCTTAGGCTCTTTAGATTGGCCCTTAGGCTATTTATACTTTGCCGATTTGGCCTCAAAAGATGGTTATTATTTTCCCCTTTTTCGCAAAAAGACTTAGTGAAAATTTCTTTATGCCTTAGCATGTGTTTTTTTTATACCCATCAGGTTTTTTGAGGGTCCGATGATCGGAACCCCATTTTTCTTTGTGTCTCAACGTGTTTATGTTAAGATAATTTGATACCCCTCGGGTTTTTCGAAGGCCGATATTATCGAAGCCTTTCATTTATTCAAGGGATGATTTTATCAAAACCCTTTTTTAATTGCTTTGTCGAGGGTAGCCTATTTAATCGGTTTCTTAAAGTATTTGAAGTCCTTTTGTTTATGGCGGAATTCGGACGTCTCCGAGCCGCTTTATTTTGGTCGTAACCTTTAATAGCCCTAGCCTTTAACGTGGTCGTAGCCTTCGGGTATGTCTCTTGTACTTATTTCCCGATAATATTTTGAATTGTTCGAAATGTTAGTCCCCGAGTATGGTGGCCTTGGCCTATACATCAAGGGGTTCCTCTTTGAGGTCTTGTGACTTCGAATTTAGGTAACTCGAGTATGCAGTCACCGAGTGTTCGAAGTATATTTTTGCTTGGCTCTTGAGCCATTTTCCACAAGTGTTAGTTTTGCATAATATATCAAAATCATAAGTATGCGATTCGAAATGTTCAAAAAAATGCTTATTTGCATAATTTATACATGCATACATGTCTTGTTGTTGGTACTCGGCTAATCTATGTGGACACAGTTCATTTGATCGTTTGTCCCACTACAAGTTTTTTCCTATCGAGACCCATTAACACGGGGTACATTTCTCGAACACATAACATCCGAGGGTGATGCACCCCAGTATTCGAGGTTGATTGCAAAGAAGCCTTGGATACTATTGAATTATCCTCAGGTAGTACATAATTGTTGCCTCGTTAAAAATCTTGCCGGAAAAACTCATTTGGGATAATAACCAATCTAAGAAAAAAAGAGTGCAACGCGTACTTTAAAACTTGAGGTCTCGATGTATTAGGTTGAACTCCTGCAATGATTTAGTTCTAAATATATAAACAAAAGAAAAGAGAAAGTCATACCTTAGCAATAGTATTGCTTGAGAAGTCATATGTTCCAGTTATTCGGCAATGGTTCGCTGCTCATCGTTCTGAGTTTTTAAGATCCTTTTTTGATTATGTCGAGGATTTGGTAAGGTCCTTCCCAATTAGGGCCGAGTTTCCCTTCATTAGGATCTTGAGTGTTGATGGTGACTTTTCTTAGGACTAAGTCCCTGACTTTGAAATGTCGAAGGTTGGTTCTTCTGTTGTAGTACCTCTCAATTTGTTGCTTTTGTGTTGTCATTCGAACAAGTGCAACTTCTCATTTTTCATCTAACAACTTGAGGCTGTATTCATGGCGGTTCGATTCCTCTGTTGCATGTCGAAATCTGGTGCTGGGCTATCCGACTTTGACGGGTATCAAGGCTTCGGAGAAATACACTAGGGAAAATGGAGTTTCTCCTGTACTAGACTTCGATGTCGTTCGATATGCCCATAGGACTTTGGGCAATATTTCTCTCCACTTCCCTTTGGCTTTGTTTAGCCTTGTCTTCAAGTTTTGGATGATAGTCTTGTTCGTTGATTCGGCCTGTCCATTCCCACTAGGGTGATATGGTGTCGATAGTATCCTATTTATTTTATGATCCTCGAGGAACTTCGTTATCTTGCTGCCGATGAATTGTTTGCCATTGTCACATACTATTTCTGTGGGTATCCTAAAGCGGCATGCGATGTGATCCCATATGAAGTCTATCACTTCTTTTTCCCTAACTTTTTCGAAGGCATGTGCTTCAACCCATTTAGAGAAGTAGCCGGTCATAAATAAAATGAACTTAGCTTTACCTGGGGCCGATTGAAGAGGGACGACGATGTCCATTCCCCATTTCATGAATGGCCACGGGGATAGGACCGAGTGAAGTTGTTCACCGTGCTGGCGAATCATCAGTGCAAACATTTGAAACTTATGGCATCTTCGAACGAACTCCTTATAGTCTTTTTCCATGTTGTACCAATAATATCCTGCTCTGACGACCTTTCGAACTAATGAATCAGCACCAGAATGGTTTCCACAAGTGCCTTCGTTGATTTCTCGCAGAACATAGTTAGTATCTCCCGGTCCCAAGCACACTGCCAATGGACCATCAAACGTCCTTCTGTATAATGTTTTGTCTTCGTCTAATGTGAAATGAGCCGCTTTAGTCCGTAAGGCCCTTGATTCTTTGTGATCTGATGGGAGCTTTTTGTTCTTTAAGTACTCGATGTATTTATTTCTCTAGTCCCAGGTTAAGCTCATAGAATTTATTTCAGCATGACCTTCCTCGATCACAGACCTCGAGAGATGGAACACAGTCCCCGAGCTGATCTCATCTTCGTCGACCGATGATCCCAAGTTGGCAAGTGCATCGACCTTGGTGTTTTGTTCTTGAGATATATGTTGTAAATTCAACTCTTTAAAACGGTGCAAGGTTACCTACGATTTGTCTAAGTACCTTTTCATCCTATCCTCTCGAACTTCGAAGGTTCTGTTTATCTAGTTAACTACTAGTAGAGAGTCGCATTTAGCCCCCGACGACCTCCGCTCCCAAGCTTTTATCTAGCTCGAGACCTGCAATCATGGCCTCATACTCGGCCTCGTTGTTAGTCAATTTGGATGTTTTAGTAGACTGTCTAATAATACTGCCCGTGGGAGGTTTCAAAACAATGCCGAGCCCGGACCCTTTCACATTCGAGGCACTGTCCGTGAAGAGGGTCCATACCCCTGATGATGTACCTGATTTTAGTAGAAGTTCCTTTTCCACTTCAGGTACAAGGGTTGGTGTAAAATCATCCACGATGCCCGCCAAAATTTGAGACTTGATGGCTGTTCGAGGTTGATATTCAATACCGTACCCTCTGAGTTCGAAGGCCCGTTTGGCCAATCAGCCCGATAATTCGGGCTTGTGAAAAACATTTCGGAGTGGATAAGTGGTTATCACGCATATGGGGTGACACTGGAAATAAGGCTTTAATTATCTAGATGCGCTTATTAACTATAATTCCAATTTCACCAAGTGTGGATACCTAGTTTCAGCATCTCCTAAGGTCCGACTTACGTAATAAACATGAAACTACGTACCTTGCTCTTCTCGAACCAAGACACCACTTACCACTATATCAGACACCGCTAAGTATAAGTAAAGCTTCTCATCTGCCTTTGGAGTGTAGATCAGGGGTGGGATCGATAAGTAATGTTTCAATTCCTCCAATGCATGTTGACATTCTGGAGTCCATGCGTAGTCATTTTTGTTTTTGAATAAGGAGAAAAACATGTAACTCCGATCCAATGACCTCGAAATGAATAGATCCAAGGTAGCTATCCGTCTGGTCAACCTTTGTACGACTTTTACACTATCTACAATGGTGATGTCCTTGATGGCCTTAATCTTATCTAGATTGATCTCGATTCCCCGATTTGATACCATGAAGCCGGGGAATTTGCCCGAATCGACCCCGAAAGCACATTTCTCGGGGTTGAGCTTCATGTTGTACTTCCTCAAGATTTCGAATGTCTCCTGCAAATGAGTCAAATGGTCCTCTACGCACAGGGACTTAACTAACAAATCATCAATGTAAACTTCCATTGATTTACCTATTTGTTCTTCGAACATTTTGTTAACTAGGAGTTGATATGTAGCTCCCGCATTTTTATCCCGAAAGGCATTACATTATAATAATAGGTCCCGGACTTAGTGATAAAAGAATTCTTTTCTTGATGTTTTGGGTCCATCTGGATCTAATTGTACCCAGAATAGGCATCGAGAAAGGTAAGAATCTCATGGCCGGCTATGGCATCGATCATGCGATCGATGTTAGGCAATGGAAAAGAGTCTTTTGGACATGCTTTATTCAAGTCCTTATAGTCTACACACATTCTAAGTTTTTCCCCCTTTTTGGGGATAACAACTACGTTATCTAACCATTCGGGATATTTTACCTCCCGAATGGACCCTATTTTGAGAAGTTTGGTTACCTCGTCCTTTATGAAGGCATGCTTTACCTCGGTCTGGGGTTTTTTCTTTTGCTTTATCGGTCTGAACTTGGGATCCAGGCTCAGGCGATGAGTTGTTATCTCCGGTGGGATTCCTTTCATGTCTAAATGGGATCGCGCAAAGCAATACATGTTATCAATAAGAAATTGAATGAGTCTTTTCCTGAGTTCGGGGGTCAACCCCGTTCCCATGTAATACCTTTCGTTCGGGCAGATACTCGATTAGTATCACCTGTTCCAGCTCCTCGACCGTTGACTTTGTTGCATCTGATTCTTCGGAAACAACAAAAGTTCGAGGAGTTAGAAAATCCTCCTCTTCTTCTTCTTCTTCTTCTTCTTCTTCTTCTTCCATTACATGTTTCTTTGATTCGGTTGGGGCTGGGGACGGTGATTTCTATTTGGCCGTCTGCTTATCTGTGGCGTTCGATTTTTCTAAAGTCGAAGGTGTTGATATTAGTGTCACCTCGTCGACCTCAAACATTTCCTTTGCGGTATGTTGTTCCCCGTAAATTGTTTTCATACCATCCATCATCGGGAACTTCATCATTTGGTGAAGGGTCGATTGCACTGCCCTCATGTTGTGGATCCAAGGCCTTCCGAGCAGTGCATTATATTTCATGTCGCCTTCGATGACATGGAATTTCGTATCTTGGATAGTTCCAACCATATTGACTGGTAGGATTATCTCCCCTTCGTTGTTTCACTAGCCATGTTGAAGCCGTTTAGGACTCGAGATGCAGGTACAATTTGGTCCTGCAGGCCGAGCTGCTCTACGACCCTCAATCTGATGATGTTCGCCAAGCTACCTGGATCCACTAAAACACGCTTAACTTGAACTATATTTAATAAAATGGAAATTACCAGAGTGTCGTTGTGTGGATGAGAAATGCCTTCCGCTTCTTCGTCATTAAATGATAGAGTTCCTTCGAGCCCATAGTCTCGAGTCCGTGTTTCTCTAGTGATAGACTCCTTAGTGCGTTTGAATATAGGTCCTTGTGGGGCGTCTACCCCTCCTACGATCATGTGAATAACATGCTGAGGTTCTTCTTGCTCATTCTTTCTGTTGGCATTTCTTTCTCTGAAGTGATTTTTAGCCCGATCACTGAGGAACTCTCGAAGATGGCCTTCGTTGAATAATTGAGCTACCTCCTCTCTCAGTTGCCTGTAGTCTTTGGTTCTATGGCCATGTGTGCCATGATACTTACACATTAAATTTGGGTTCCTTTGAGAAGGATTTGTTTGTATCGGTCTTGGCCACCTAGTATCTTTGATTCTTCCGATAGCCGATACATTCCCCGATGCATCGACGCTGAAATTGTACTCTGATAGCCGAGGTGCTTCTATTGGATCTGCATATTTGTCGAAGCCGATTTTACTCATAAGTCCCCGAGAGTTTTTCCCTCGTTCACTCCTTGGATCGTTCCGGGCGGAGTTGCGTCCCAAATTTTTATTCCTCCGATCTGCAACATATGGATGGTACCGATCTTTATTCGGCATTTATTCTCTATCAATATCTCTCTGATTTTTACCTGTCGACCGGTTTGGATGTACTGAACCTGAGGGGGATCCCAATTGATCGTCCCAGACCCTGATCTTTGATCGATATCGGTTGTGAACATCTGCCCAAGTCATAGCTGGGTACTCGATCAAATTTTGTTTCAACTGGCGTGATTATATTGAACTCCGTTCAATTAATCCTTGGGTGAAAGCATGAACAACCCAATCATCAGTGACTAGTGGTAACTCCATACGTTCCATTTGGAATCGAGATATGAACTCCCTTAGCATCTCATTATCCCTCTCCTTCACTTTGAAGAGATCCGATTTTCTTGTTGCAACCTTTATAGCCCCAGCATATGCCTTTACAAATGAATCCGCCAACATGGCGAACGAAATGATAGAATATGGTGGCAAGTTGTGATACCAAATCATATCTCCCTTCGACAGGATCCCCCCGAACTTCTTCAGCAATAGAGAATCGTTTTCGTCACTCTCCAAATCATTACCTTTTATGGCGCACGTATAAGAAGTAACTTGCTCATTGGGGTCTGAGGTCCCGTTGTATTTAGGTATATCGGGCATTCGTAACTTCTTCGGAATGGGCTTCGAAGCCGCGCTCGGAGGGAATGGTTTTTGTACAAACTTCTTGGAATCCATTCCTTTTAACATTGGTGTTACCCCCGGTATCTGGTCAACTCGGGAGTTGTAAGTTTCCACTTTCTTGTCATTGGCCTCGATTTTCTTCTCTCCCGATTCTATTCTCTTAGTGAGCTCCTCGAGCATTCTCATTATGGCAGGATCGATTGTTGAGGTATTATTGCCCTATCTTTCAGGCACCAGCTCGGTAGGGAGAGTAACCTCATGTTGGACCCTACTTGGTACTCTGTGCTGATTCTGCAACCGAGCTTATTAATATTCGGCGGATTGTATGCCATATTTAAAAGTTGATGAATAAATTTAGATATTTTCCCTCAAAAAATTAATTTGGACACGTGGAGTTTACTAATATTTGGCATTGGAGCTCTGTTAATCACAAGCTGTAAAACACTTTACCTGCTAGTAAATAATTTGACAAAACGGGAGTTATATTTCATCCTTCGGCGATCTGGTGAGTTTGTAAGTCGTCATTCTCATATTGCGTTGTGAGCCATCTTGGGGTTATGTGAAATATTAAACAACATGATGACTTCTAAGTTCTTTGTGAAATTGTCTATTTTTATTCAAGTTCAGCTAATGTCAAGATTGTTTGCGTATTGAGACTATATGTGCAATGGAATAATTTATAGAATACACATATTTGTCTTTGTTTAAAAAATGAAGCACCCAGATACCGCGGGAGAAAGATTGTCTAAGATGTATTGGTTACATGCACATTTAATTTCAAGTTCAAATATGTGTTAAATGGGTGGAAAAAGATGACATCTAGTTAAAGAATCATAAAAGGAACACTAAATAGACAAAACTACTAAAATTCTCGAAGGTAAATGTTACATATAAGTTATTTTAGGTGTATGTGTAAAAATAAATGAAATATTAGTTCTTTTTATCTTTAGGAAAATTACGTCGTTGATGTTGTATCCATGTAGAAAAGTGGACATATTGTGCCTTACATGCGAAGCGATACTACTAGAAAAAGTATTCAACATATTCACCTCAAATTCCTGGTTAAATATTTTAATCTATGATGTGCATCTCTGGATAGATCTAGTAAACATGCATTTGGAGTTATTAAAAGAAATTATCTATGATCGTTAGCTCAACTGAGATTTTTTATTAAATGCCTTGTTAGTGCTTGTTCAACAGCATTACGCAGAATAAATTCACGACTAATTCGAGGAGGATTTCTTGTAAACTCTTTCAAATGATATTGCTCCCTCGTATAACGTGTAATAAGTTCACTTTTTAACATGAATCTAACATCAATGAACTAGTTTTCTAATAAATAAAAACAAAAGTTTCTACTATTTTTTCATCATAAACCTAAATAAACTAGTGGAAGCTAAACGCGCGTTGCGCGATCTTGTATACTGCAATAAATTATATATAATAATCCTTAAATGATATACTATATTAAGATATATTTATTCTGTTTGCAAGCGATTATTTGAATAAATAACATTATATAAAATTCGGCTTAAAATGTTTGGCTATTTTTTCCTGATTTACTGTCTAATGTAATACTCTAAGCATTATATGACTACATGAGTCCTGAGTCATTATGACAAATAATTATAAATTGTGCATAGCCAAGTGAATATATCATCTGTTGAAAAATGGTTCCGGCTATGCTTATTCTTTTTCGTTCACTTTTACTTATCCACTATTGACTTCGCACGTTCCTTAAGAAATAATAAATAAAATGCATAATTTACCGTAACACCAACATTGATTGGTCTATAGTCTTAAAGGATTTGGAATACCTGACAACTAAAAGTGAACGGAGAGAGTAATTTCTAAGTCAAGTGCACATGGCGTCAATGCTATTTTTCGGTAAAAGTATTATAGACATCGGGATGTACTTTTGAAGTATCAATGCTGTGATTTTTTGTAATGACCTGATCAGTCGTTTTGAGCTCTGGTACATCGTTCAGTGGGTTGAGGCCTTGAGCAGCTTCACTTTAGGTACTATGACTTGTAGTGTGGTCGAAATTGAATTTCGAAAAGTTCGGAGTTGATCTAGAAAGAAAATTCTAATTTCGAAAATTTTAATTTGGAAGAATTGACTAAGGTTTGACTTTAGAGTAAGCGACCTCAGAATCGGGATTTGAAGGTTCCAATAGGTTCATATGATAATTTCAGACTTGGGCGTATGTTCGGGTCGAGTATCGAGTGGCCCGGGAGTATTTTCAGCGCTTATTACGGAAGGTTGGCATTTTGAAGGTTTAAGAATTCCCTGAGTTTGCCTTGAAATGCGTTTTTATGTTATCGATGTCCATTTGGGATTCCGAGCTTGAGAATAGTTATGTATAGTGATTTTAGTCTTAGGAGCGTGTCCGAACGTTGATTTGGAGGTCTGTAGGTCATTTTGGCGTTGGCGAAAGTTAGAAATTTGATCATTTTTGGAAAGTTTGACCGGGAGTGGACTTTTTGATATCGGGGTCGGATTTCGGTTCCGGAAGTTGGAGTAGGTTTGTGGTGCCATTTGTGACTTGTGTGCAAAATTTGCGCTCAATCCAATGTGATTTGATAGGTTTCGACGTCGTTTGTAGAAATTGGGAATTCAAAGTTCATTAGGCTTAAATCTATGTGCGGTTCGTGTTTTCAATGCTGTTTTGAGGTGGTTTGAGGGTTCGACTAAGTCCATATGATGTTTTGGGACTTGATGTTATGTTTGGTTGAGGTCCCGGGGGCCTCGGTTGAGTTTTGGATGGTTAGCGGATCATTTTGGACTTGGCATGATGGCTGAAGACTGTTGGTGTTTGTTGTTCTGGTTTCCTCTTATGCGTTATCGAGAAACGTCTTGCGTTCGCGAGGTGCATCTGAAGGCTGATGAAGAACTGTTCTTCACGTCACGAAGAGGAGGGACGCGTTCGCGAAGGTTTGGGCAGAGACTGCATCGCGAACGCGGGAAAGATGACGTGTTCGCGAAGAAGGGAGGAGGCAGCTGGGGACCCCATGCAATTGGTCTACGCGTTCGCTGATGAGAGGTCGCGTTCGGTAAAACCAAAGGCTTATTGATCACTTATACATAAAAAGAAGGTACCAAATCAAAAAGAAGCTATTAAAGTATATAAGAAGCTAAACTACTAAGTAAAACAAAGAAGCTATGAAGTAATTACTAAAAGACAAATATGAATATACAAACCGATAATGGGAGAGAGAATATATACATCAATAGAGAGGGAGAAATATATACATAATGAAAAAGAAAATAAAGATAAAAAGAGAGTATTATAGTTATTACAGGCCAATGTCATATCAAAATCAATCAAAACAGACCACCCCTTGAATAACAATAAGTATTGTCCTTAGTGCTTAACAAAAATCAAAATAATGACGGGTAGAGAGAAGAGAGAACTCCCTATGTGGTCTAAGTGTGCGTAGCTGCGTCACCACCCTCAGGCTCCTCCAAATGGATCTCAGTATCCTCTACTCGGGGAGTAACGGAGTTGGTGAACATCTGTAGCACCTCCTCAACAGTGTGGGCAGCTGTTGATACCCAATTTTTCCTCAAATTATATTTAAACTTGCATATATACCTTCAAAATCACTCTTTATATAATTGGTATTTTTCCGTAATTTTCCATATTCCTATCAAATTATTTTCCTGTTTATTTAATATTTCATATTTAATAATTATTCATAAATGGTGTTATAAATAATTTCAAGACGTTTCCCTGCTCAATTATTATTCATAATCCTATTTAATTCCATTAGGATTTAATTATTTCACAAATTAGCCAATTTGGCATTATTTAGCTAATTACAACAACTTTTCTGCAATTATAGCAGAATTGTACATTTTATACCATTGTAAAATCAAAAACTAGTAATTTTCTATTTTTTATATTAGTTAATCACCTTAATTTCATTTATTTAGCCTTAATCTCATTTTATACAATTATTAGCTATATTTATTAATTATCTATATATTTTTAAGAGGTATTTAACGTTTAGCCACATTTATTTAAATTCTAGCCTAATTTTAGCCCTAACCCAATTAATTAATTAACCCAATTGAACACCCAGCCCAGAACAATTAAATACACGGCCCAACCCCAAACCAATATGAGTCGTTGATCAAATTAGATCANAAGCTTGTTCGTCTTCTCCGGCCGGTCCCCTCGCCGGAAACTATGGCCTCCCATCATCTCCTGGTTACTCGTTCGCCCTACACCGATCTAACGACACCCTAAGGCCCTCAGGAAAAACCTGGAGCGGTTCACTCACCTCTCATGGTCCCTCATGCCATTTTACGGTCACCTCCGGCCGTCTGAGTAAGAGCTACGACTTTTCTGGCTAACGCCGGCGACATCTTTAAGGTTTTTCTTGTTTCTCTGGGTTCCATGAAACCCTAACTCCTGATATCTTTCCGATTTCTTCTAGATCTGCCTTAGATCTATGTATATCATGAATCTTTTTACATGTTTTCTTTGAAGAACCTTCATATTTTAAACGATCTTTCATCTTCAAACTAGGGTTTCATAACCCTTTCTTTTAAATGATTTTCATACGATTTTTCAGTATTCTCTTAAGATTTCTATTGTGTTTAATGATTTTATTGAAGTCTCTCTCTTTCTCTGATTTGTGTTAAGAAACCCCTAATCTTTAGCCCTAAACCTTGGGTCTCTGAATACATGTTTGCATATGTACTTACAAGCTTTACGATTCTCTGAAATGTTACTCTATGGTGTTCGTGTATGTTTCTGACTTTCTTACTCTCTCTACGTGCCTCCATGTTTACCGTGTAATACACATGAATCCCTAGCTTGTTTGATTTTACTCTACTGAGATTGCTAGGGTTTCAGAGTTCTTGAACATTGTCTATTTAACTCGTGTTATTTTTCCTTTAGCTGATATTGGCCTTATTTGAATCCTTGATTCCCTCGGATTAGTATCCTTCACTGATCTCTTAAGGTAATACACTACTGATTTTGACCCATGAGTTATTCACTTGCCTTATTTGATTAATTCTACTGTTTAATCGATTTTTAACTAGGATTTTCTGAACCTAGATCAATTGCTTGTTCTGTATGATGAGATTATTTTCCTGTGTGGTATTCCAGTCATACGAGATACTTTCCTTAAATGATGCTAGTTTCTTGTAATTTGAACCTCATTCGAGGATTTACTACTTATTTCCATCATTCCCTGCTTATTTTCATAGCCAATTATGTTGTCACACCGATTCTTAGGACATTCCTTAATTGATATGTTATGTATCTAGCATAATTACCTGCCCTATATTTGTATTAGTTTGAAATATTTCCTTATGTATTACATGCCACCCATGGATTTATTTCCTTATTTGGTCACTTGTCTTTACCGTTTGAAGTTGACTCCCTTGATTAGAGGGAGTACTTAGACTGATTTCCTGTTAATTGATTTTGATTCCTTTAATTGCTGCCTGACCTTGATCTGTACCTTATTTACTAATGTTCTTTAAAAACAAAAGAAAAACTATATATACACGTTATTCATTCATTACACAAACACACAGACATAGATACAAAAACTGATATGTGCACTCTCTTTTACAAAAAAGGGTTCCATACCCTCTCCATCCTCTCTTCTGTGCTACTTGCTATTACTTTAAGTGAGTCGGCTGTAAGCCAAGGATTACTACGGTGCATCTACTATCTTTGCTTGCATTATTGCTTTCTTCGTCATACTAGTATGTTCTGATTTAAGCTTCAGTCATCAAACCAACATGTTTCTATTGATAGTTCAGTTCCTTGTATTCCTGATGTGTTTCTACTTGTGGTTCTACTGTCCAACATGCAATTAGAATTCTGAATCCCCTTTACATGTCTATCTTCACTTTACCTTGAATGACCAATGTGTCTCTCTGCACTCAGCCTCTGTTCTTTATATGCATCTCCATGCCTATGACTAATATGTTAAATTCAATCACAATGTTAGTGGTTTGGTTGATCTATTGCTCTAACTTGACACTTAGTTATATCCCTGACCTCCTCTGAATCCTTAGGAACCCTTAGATTATGTGTCTATGTGTGAATCTGCCTTCTTCACAGGCTGTGTATTTATCCCTCAAACCTCTCACCTTTGTTTGTGACTGTTGGGCCACCCTAGGTCCTTTATGTGATGCTGGCTTTTGTTTTGTTTTGAGTTGGTAAACTGTTTCGTCAATTGAACCTTTGTTATGAAAAGGCTGATCTTTACTAAAAGTCTTTCCTCTCTTAAACTGTTTTTCAACACTGTTTTACATAAACGTCTTAAATTATAAGCACATCTCACTCTACTCCTAGTTTCTTAAGTTCAGCCCCTTCGTCTGAGCACTGCTTTGGGGACCCTTTGAGTACCCTCTGAACTCTAGCACACAAGGCTGGCATTCCCACACTGCACTTACTCCTTCTTAGCTAGGAAACATGGGTGTGAGCACTGCATGGGATCCTCCGAGGTCCTTAGGAACTCTGACACATCCGGATTATGAAAGGTTATGGCATATGGCATTAAGGACCTGGAGATTTGGGCCTATTGGTAGGATCCCTATAGTGTAACTTCTTAATTTTCTTATTTACTTATGTAATTCGTGTAACACTGGTCTGTAATAACTGATTGTATAAATGATTCTGGGGTTGGATAGCGAAATGGGTGGGATATGGATACTTAGTATAGACGCGGGTAGAAATCATGCCCATAGGTTTACTTTTCCTATATGTGCAATAGACACCATGCTTAGGAATAACATGCCAATCATGCATTAGATACTATGACAATTAGGTTTATTTCTTTCAGCATCTCATCATAATGGTATTCACTTAGAAATCATGTTCATAAGATCTAATAACAACAAGAATTGCTAATACGTGATTCTATTCATACCAATTGTGTTAACAAGCTGTAATCTTTTTTCATAATGTCGCACACTTAGAGATCATGTTTTCTAGGACAACATTAATAATCTGTTATTCCAAATAGTCTCCTGAAAATGTGACTTAATAACTGTGATCACTGCGCATTTAGAAATCATGTTCAGGAATCTTGCATACGCCTCATTCTGCCTTTTTCTTGTGCATTTAGAAAATCATGTTCAGGAATTCTGCATATACACTTGTGTACATACATTAGATATCATGTTATAAGGACATATCCGCCCGGTTACACCTCGCTTAATTACTGATGTATAATAGGTATAAGAACATCACTTAGTTCCTCTAAAAGAAAGCTGGTAATGCCTTTATGATTCTGGACACCTAAAACGGTTTGTTTACTAATGTTATTTGAACAGTTCCCGTAATAATTGGTACACCTAGGCAAGCCTTAGGTGCTGGATCGGTTAAAAATTGGAAATCTACTATTCACACATACTGTTTGACTAACAACAGGTTAAAATCAGTATTCAGAAACGGGTACAATTCCTTCTCTAAAATCAGTAATAAAACTGCCTCGTTATTGCATTCTCGCCTAGACATCATGCCTTAAGTCCTGAAGTTAGAAAGGGCTTACTTGCATTTGAGTCGTGCTAATTATGTGCATAACCCGTGGAGGAATACTTGGTCCTCATACCTGCTCCTATTTGTTTTCCCCTTATTTGCAGTCCTAATTGTCTTTGCCTGTCGCTTAGAGTTTATCCTTTAAACCTAGGGGTCAGCCTAGCACCTCCTTTAGTATAGTAGTCCTAGCCTCCTCCGGGACTGATAGGATGGGACAGGTAATAGCACACAATAGAGTTCGTGACCAACACACGCTTTAATTATTTTTACGGGATGGGAAAGGGTAGAATATGGATATGATGACCGGTGCGCTAATATCACATGTAGCCCCTCTATGAGGAGTGTCTATCGGGTATTGCATTGATATGATCCATATTGTTTCAAACCTAGGATGTCTTTCTCTCAAATGTTTTATTAGTTCTTTCAAAAGTTAATAACTCCAATGCTTATTTGAAATCCCCTCTTATTCGAGCCATTACTTGTTATTTGCTTATTGTACAAATTCACGAAAGCCATTTGGCCGGGAACCACAGTTGTGGATCCTGAGGGGTTCCTAATACCTTCCCCTTTGGATAATTGCAAGCCCTTACCCAATCTCTAGTAATGCAAAGTAGTCTCATGAGTTAATTACTCTAGGTGCCCTAACGCACCTTAAAAATCGTTAGGTGGCGACTCTTCTTTTAACCCTCTTCCTTTAAAAGGAGTTGTCAGAATGTCATAAACCCGATCTCTGCTTAAGGGAAAAAGGGGGCGCGACAGCAGCAAGGACTGGCTTGTTAGACTGGCCAACTGGTGCCACTGGTGCTGATGGTGTTGTTGGGTCTGCGGGTACTGATGGATCTGTCTCCTTCAGTAAATCAAATGGAAGATCACCAACTGCTGCTATTTTGTTCACCTCACGTCTCAACTTGTCCACTAATTTCCTTGAGGTCTGTGATTTCCTCATCTTCTTCACCTGTTTACCCAACTCCTCAATATCTCCTGCATGTGTCACCAATGTATCCATGATGGTCTTCTGATTGTCCAAGATCTTCTTCAATGTTTCCTCCACTGATGGAGGAACCTGTGGTACTGGTGGGGTAGAAGATTGTGTAGTAACAATAGTGGATATGTTAGATAACTTTTTAGTGGTTGTCAGCATCCAGTTGATGAGACTCGCCAATGTTTGGGAGACTCGCAGTGCAGTGAGTGGATATGTTGATGAGGAAGGCCCTGATACTGATGTTGATGGTATAGAAGATGAAGGTAGTGGCATGTCAGCTATCTCGGTAGAAGGACTGGATGTTGTGGAAGGCATAGCAGCTGAATCTGCAACCACCAGTGATGGCTCATCAGACTGGCCTACAGTAGCAGTTGACTTACCCTTGAGCTTCGGGTTCCCCGGCTTCTTCAAAGAATATTAGTAGAAGGGCTTCTTAGCCCGAATCTTTGTATAAAATCTCCTCGGCTCCACCTCTGCATCTGTGAGGTACTCCTTGAGGGTGTTGGAATACAGGTAGGAGCTCTCACCCATTCTGACAACTACTAACATGTTGGCCGACATAATGGCACCCACATTTATTGGGTACCCGGTTATGATAGATGTCACCAATACTGCCCGGGGGATTGGAAGATTGTTCTCATTTTTGCTCGGGTCTATACGGCTGCACACAAACGTTTTCCACCCTTTTACTTCAAAGTTGAGGGTAGCCCGTGCAATGGGAACCCCCGTTGTGATCCACGGTGGTGGTGGTCCTAGAGCTGCCAAGATCTCTGCTAGCCTAGGGCGAGCTGCATCACACATTCAAAACTTATCTAAGTACTGAACTTGCTCCACCTCTTCGAAAGTAAGTGTTCAGAGTGCTTTGATCAAATCTGACCTTCAGGTTCCTCACCTTGGTCACTTTAGTACCCTTCTTGATGTGGGCCACATTGGCATAGAATTCCGGTAAATGCTCCTTGGCATCCATAACACTCTGAGTGAACCACGTCCACCCATTTTGTTCCCTGAACTATTTAACCACATTTGGATTGAATCTATCCAAATCGTTCAATAAAAATTGTCACTCAAGTGTGAGCGATCTCTGGGGCCACCACTCTCTGAACTTGGTGAATTCTGTTAGGCTCACAAATTTGTCTTCCCATGCCTCTTTCTTTTTCTACCTCTCTAGGCCTCCTACTATAGTGTCACCCCCTCTACCATCATTGGAATATCATCATCATAATCCATCACGACTGGTGCAGAAGGAGTGTGTGTAAAGGGGGGTTCTGAACCTTAGATGCCTTCATATGAACCCTCAGAAGAGCTTGTTGAGGTGGAGGGTTCATTTTATAGTTGGTACATCCCAGGGAACGGTTGTGGTTGAGATTGGTCCTCAGGTTGTTCTTACACTGAGTGGCCCTCGAAAGCTTCCCTGGACGGGATATAAGAACTTGATTATGAGGGCTTTGTGCCCCTACCTCTCCCAAGGGTGGGCTTCTTTGCTATTACCTTCTTCTACACTACGAGAGGTTGAGTTCCCTTGCCTCTGCTTCAGTAGGTTTCACCCCTCCCTTTAGAAGTATTACCTCAACCTCTTGATCGAACCATTGTATGCAATACAAAGAACATGAGTCAGTTAAAGTTCAGAAATAGATTATGAAAAGCTGCAGACAAAACAGTGTTGAAAAGAGGGAAGTGCAGTCCGCACAATTCTGAGTGCGACAGCAGAGAGCCTTGTGCGGACCGCAAAATTTTGAAGTGCGGACTGCACAATTATGAGTGTGGCCGCATAAGTCTAGGCCCAGTAGCACCAGTCTCTGAAATTTGATTCTGCGGTGGCACAAATTTTACAGCGGTCGCAGTTCATTTTCTACGGACCGCACGATTTTGAGTGTGGTCCGCACATTGAATGCACAAATTTTTTACCTAACTAAGGATCTGCGGACCGCACAATTTCATGTGCGGCTGCATAATTGAACATTAGACGACACTAAACTTAGGTTTTTCAATTTTTGCACAATTTAGACATGGTATTGGCTAATTAGACACGGTACATGATTTACCCAACCCCCAATGAGTACATATGAAATGACCCACATAATTTTAAGCACACATGATAATCCATCTGGCATTTAGGCCTAAAAATAACTATACTAATTAAGAACAAAAACTAAAAAAAAATTGGAAAATCTAAACATGAATTGAACATACCAGTGATGAAGGATGTAGGTGAGAATCTAGGCTGATGAAATGAGTGTGATGTTTGAAACAAATTTTGTGCATTGTGCTTGCTTTGGTGTCAAGAGTTCAAAGTACGTAAAGTTTGGAACAGTGAGAGGAGGGCCTATTTATAGGTTGATAAAATTAGGTCAAAAGTTGCAGCTGAGTGCGGCCGGACAATTTTGTGTGCGGTACGCACTTTTTACTTGGTCCCTCTGAAGATTTGTGGTCCGTACAATATTGGGTGCGACCACAAATATTTGTGCGGTCCACACAATTTCAAGTGCGGCCGCATATTGGTCAATTCTCTACAATTTCAAACTTCAGAGAGTTGCATTTTTGGGTCTCCTGTTGTGCGGCCGCAGACTCCTTTCTGTTGTGGCATGCAAGATTGTGTGGTCCGCACAATAAATGTGCGGGCCGCATTTTTTCAACACTTAGCCATTTTTCGAGCACAGTTCCTGCAAAGCACACTCATTCCTGAATTTCACTTCAAAACCAGTTAGCACAAAACAAAACCGATCTAAAAAGAAGAAAAAGAGGAATAAAAAGAAACATGGGTTGCCTCCCAAGAAGCGCCTAATTTAACGCTGAGGCACGGAATACCATCAGTCACTTGAAATGAATCAATGTCATGTCGTGGCCATCATCAACTTTTCCCAAATAATGCTTCGCCCAGTGACCATTAACTCTAAACACTCCATCATTTCTATTCAAGTCCAATGCACCAAAAGGTGTCACATTCACAACCTCAAACGGACCACTCCATTTAGACTTCAACTTTCCCGGAAACATTTGTAACCGAGAATTGAAAAATAACACAAGATCACCTTCTTTGAACTCCTTGTTCTGGATGTACTTGTCGTGGAGGTACTTCATATTCTCCTTGTATAAGGAAGAACTTGTATATCCATGGTACCAGAATTCATCAAGCTCATTCAATTGTGCCACCCTCAGGTTAGCGGCGCTATCCAACTCAAGATTAAGTTTCTTCAATGCCCACATAGCATGTACTCAAGTTCCACCGGAAGGTGACAAGCTTTCCCAAACACTAACTGGTATGGAGACATACTAATCAGTTTTTTCTAAGCCGTCCTATAAGCCCAAAGAGAATCATCAATTTTCTTCAACCAATCCGTCCAGTTGGCATTCACTATCTTTGACAAAATACTCTTGATCTCCTGGTTGGAGACTTCCACTTGCTCGCTTGCTTGAGAGTGATAGGGGGTCTAGACTTTGTGAGTGACACCATACCTAATGAGTAAGGTATCAAAAGATTTGTTGCAAAAGTGCGACCCCCCCCCCCCCCCCCCCCCC
>ML292752.1:0-11419 GCA_005239495.1 Nicotiana undulata | reverse complement strand
TTTTTTGCAAAAGTGCGACCCCCCCCCCCCCCTCCCCATCACTAATAATAGCCCTTGGAGTGCCAAATCTTGTGAAGATGTTTTTTTTTTTCAAAAATGCCACCACACTTAGAGCTTCGTTGTTGGGTAAAGCCACAGCTTCAACCCACTTTGACACATAGTCTGCAGCTACCAAAATGTAGGTGTTCGCACACAAGCATACAAACAGTCCCATGAAATCAATGGCCCACACATCAAAAATGTCAATTTCCAAGATGGTTGTGAGAATATCTCATTTTTCTTAAAAATCCCGTCGGCCCTTTGACATTCATCACAACACTTGACTAGATCACTAGCGTCCTTGTAGAGGGTAGGCCAATAGAATCCACAACTGAATACTTTTGTTGTCGTTCTCGCTCCACCATGGTGACCACCATATGGTGAAGAGTGGCAAGCCTCCAGAATTTTCACTTACTCTTCCTCCGGAACACATTGTTGAATCACGCCGTCGATACAAATCTGGAAGAGATATGGTTTATCCCAATAATAGTCAAGGCAATACCATTTGAGATTCTTCCTTTGGTTTGAAGAGAACTCATTCGATATAATTCCACTCACAAGATAATTTTCCAACTCGGCGAACCATGGCATCTTGGTCATTGAAATGGCTAGAAGTTGCTCGTCGGCGAAGGAATCTCAAGGCCATCATGTGGCCTCCCATCCTCCTCCAATCGAGATAAGTGGTCCACCACTTGGTTTTCACTTCCCTTACAGTCTTGTATTTCTAGATCGAACTCTTACAATAAAAGCACCCATCACATTAATATCACCTTTGAATCCTTTTTGCTCATTAAGTACCGAAGCACCTCATGATCGGTATGGACAATCACATTCTTACCCATCAAGTACAGGCGGAACTTCTCCATAGCAAAGACAATAAGAAGTAGCTCTTTTCCGGTCACCATGTAATTGACTTGGGAATCGTTCATTGTCTTACTAGCATAGTAGACTGGATGGAAGATTTTTTGATACATTGCCCCAAAACCACTTTGACTTCCACCTCACTTGTGTCACACATGAGCTCGAACGGCAAGCTCCAATCCGGTGCGATGATAATAGGAGTAGTAGTCAATTTAAACTTGAGCAATTCTAATGTCTTCATGCAATCCTCATTGAAATGGAATGTGGCATCCTTCTCCAAAATCTTACACAAGGGGTTCACCACTTTGGAAAAATCCTTGATAAAACGGCGATAGAACCCCGCATGACCCAAGAAGATCCTCAACCCCTTCACGGATGCAGGGGGTGGGAGTTTAAAAATCACCTCTAATTTGTCCTTGTCGACCTCAATACCATGCTTTGAAATTTTGTGGCCAAGGACAATGCCTTCCTCGACCATGAAGTGACATTTTTCCCAATTCAATACCAAGTTTGTCTCCTCACATCTTGCCAAGACCTTATCAAAAAATTTCAAGCAATCATAAAAGGAATTCCAGACCATGGACAAGTCATCCATTAAGACCTCAAGAAAATCCTCTACCATGCCGGTGAAGATAGCCATCATACACCGTTGAAAAGTCGGTGGTGCATTGCATAACCCAAATGGCATCCGCGAGAATGCGAAAGTACCATAGGGGCATGTGAAAGTAGTTTTCTCTTGGTTCTCCGGGAGCTTGCGATAGTCCACACACACTCTCCACCCGATCACCGTTCTTGTAGGGATCAACTCGTTCTTGTCATTGGTGACCATATTCATGCCCCATTTCTTTGGGACACATTGCGCTAGAGAGGTCTACGAGTTATCGGAAATGGGGTAAACAATATTGGCATCCAACCACTTTATGATATCCTTCTTGACCACCTCTTACATTACTTCATTTAATATTATTTGATGTTCGACGGAGGGTTAGCATCCTCCTCCAAAATAATATTGTGCATGCAAAAGGCGGGGCTTATACCCCGACTATCCACCAATGTCCATTCGATAGATTTCTTCCTCTTGTGTAGCACCACCAATGTGGAGTCTACCTGCACATTAGTCAAACAAGAGGAAAGAATAACCGGTAAAGTAGAACAAGGGCCAAGGAATTCATACCTGAGATTTGGAGGCAATGGCTTTACCTCCAAAGTGGGAGGCTCCTCGATTAAGGGCTTTGTTGGAGGATTCTTCCGGTTTTCAAGATCTAAGGATAATTTGTAGGGTTCATAAGTATACGACCCCATTCCTTGCAAAGCATTCACACATTCCACATAGCATCCTTCTCATCATCATCATGATTAAGAAATACGGCTAAAGTATCATCAATATTCACCATGGCACTAGCATCATCAACAATCACCTCGGTCACTAAGTTCACAAAAGAACATACCTCAGTGTTGTTCGGTTGCCTCATAGATTTGCACACATGGAAAACCACTTTTTTATCACCCACCCAGAAGGTGAGCTCACCGGCTTCCACATCAACAAGAGCCTTCCCCGTATCAAGGAAAGGTCTCCCTAGAATAATAGGAACATCATAGTCTACTTCACAATCAAGAATCACAAATTCCACCGGGAGGACGAACTTATCAACTTGAACCAACACATAATCAATAATACCCTATGGCCTCTTCATAGTACGATCCGCCATTTGTAGCCTCATAGAAGTGGGTCTTGGTTTCCCGATCCCTAAGTTTTTGAAAATAGAGTAGGGCATCAAGTTGATACTCGCCTCTAAGTCACAAAGAGCTTTGGAAAAGTCGGCGCTTCCAATTGTACAAGGGATTGTGAAAGCGCTGGGATCTTCTAATTTTGGAGCCATTGAGTGCATAATTTCCCTTACTTGATGTATCATCTTTATAGTCTCACAATTCATAGACCTTTTCTTTGTCACCAAATCCTTAATGAACTTTACATATCCGGGCATTTGTTCGAAATCCTCAACCAATGACACATTAATAGATAAGCTCTTCATCATGTCAATGAACTTTTTGGTCTCGCCATTTAGTTTGGCAAGCCTTTGAGGGTATGTAGGAGGAGGACTTGGCATTGGTGACTTAGCCTTTGGCACTACCGGTTCCGGTATGTCAATAATGTGTTCCCTATACGGGTTCACTTATTCTTGAGTCTCCTCCACATTTTCATCAATATCAATTCTCACTTCGTCATTTGCTTGCACCATACTGTTTGGAATCTCATCTTCTTGATTACTTGTTCATCATCCACAATTCTTCTTTGACTTGAGGTGGTTGCATCCCCACCTTTTCCACTCCTTGTGGTCACGTCCATGGCATTCCCCGTGTTGTTCCCACCCTTCGGGTTCACCATCGTATCACTTGGTAGTTCCCCCTTAGGACGAGTGTTCAAAGCTTGCGAGATTTTCCCCAATTGAACTTCCAAATTGCGGATTAAAGTATTGTGCGAGGCTAGTTGAGCATCGGAGTCGGAATTCCTCTTCATCGTTTGTTTGAACATGTTCTCAATTCGTTCCAACTCATTGTTGGAAGAGCTAGGACCGTGGGAAGGATAAGGAGGCGAGTTGCTTGGTTGTTGCTACATCGGGGGCCTATGAAAGCCCGACCCCGATTCCCTTGGTTATTGTTCCAACCCCTTTGGTTTTTGCCTCCCCAATACCCTTGATTGTTGCCACTCCAATTGCCTTGATTTTTCCAACTACCTTGGTTGTTACCACCACTCTAAATACCTTGGTTGTTTGATTTCCAATTCCCTTGATTTTCTAGAGATCGCCATTGTTGTTGATTCAGGCCTTAAGAGTTGTTTCTTTGACCTTGGAGTATTGTTCCACACGATTTTGCACTTGTTAACCCTTTTTCCTTTGCTTGTTAAACATCATATTTACACCTTCCATTGAATTTACTTGCTTATGACCTTGAACTTGTTGAAGTTTATCTTTGGCTAATTGACTCATTGTGGTGGTCAACTCGGCAATTGCTTACCCATGATCATGCAATTCTTTATGTAGGTGAATCACATTTGGATCACCTTGAAGAACATTTGCTCTACTTTGCCATGCTGATGAAGTATTCGCCATTTCATATAAGATCTCCCATATCTCTTACAAAGGCTCATTGGGTTCTTGATTGAATGCTAGAATCTCGTCTCGAAGAGTAGCCATATGCCCGGGAGAAAAGAGCTTGGCAATGAATTTCTTCGCCAATTCATCCCATGTACGGAGAGAATGATTTGACAATCTTTCTAACCAATCCAAGGCTTTTTCCCATAGAGAGAAGGGAAATAGCCTCAACCTTAGAGCATCCTCGGAGACGTTAGTATGTTTACTCCCTCAGCAAGTGTTCACAAACCCCTTCAAGTGCTTGTATGCATTTTGACTCGGAGCCCCGGTGAAGAATCCCCGTTGCTCAAGCAATGTGAGCATAACATTAGTGATTTGAAAGTTGCTTGCGCTAATGCGGGGCCGGACTATGGCACTTGCATATCCTTCGTTTGGAAACACCCAGTGTGGAGCCACTCTTAGTGGAGATGGGGGAGGAACGGGAACATTGTCTTTAGGCGGGCGGCCTCGTGTATTTGCTCAAGGTTCAAGAGGAACCTCTTAAACTTGGTCATCCTCCCTGTCATCCCCCAGTGGAAATTCTCGAGAGGATCGTTGTGGTTGAGAACTGATATCTAGGAATACTTCATTTTACACTCCTTCTTGCTTGAGTTTTGGTTAAAAATATATACAAAATAGTCCCAAAGGCTTACATGTTGTACTTGTTTGCAGGGTTTGGTCAAAAACGATGACAATAAGTCAAAACCAGCTCAAAAATGAGTGAAACATGCACAAGAACCAAGAACAAGTTCAAACACAAGGCAACAGAGCCACTGCGGCCGCATTCCATTTAGTGCGGTCCGCAGTGAAGAGATTCAGAGAAGTGCAAATGGCGGAAACTCAAGCACTGCGGCCGCAAAGCAGTTTGTGTGGACCGCAGTGATCTCACCGCGGCCGCAACCCATTTTGTGCGGTCTGCAATGCTACGATTCAGAGAGCTGGAATTTTGGAGGTCATGGTCAACGCGGTCCGCAATCCTATTTATGCGGACCGCAGTAGTAGCCACCGCGGCCGCGGTGCATTTTAAGCGGCCCGCGGTTGCCAAGTACAGAGAGAAAAATGTCAAATCCAAAGAGCCTCACCGCAGCCGCACTCCATTTCTTGCGGTCCGCGGATTTTTGTCCATAAAATTCGGCCTAGTATAAATACTTTCTTTTCCAATTTTTAGGGAAGGTTTTGTAACCTAACTTCGACAGGAGCTCGTGAACATCAGTTTTAGACTATTTTGAGTAGTTTTATAGTGGGTTTAACATTGAATCTTCAAGTATTAGCTTGTAATTAAATTCTTTGGGTTATTCTTCATCTATTTCTTTGTTTTATTTCATTATCATGAGTAGCTAGGCCTAACAGCTAGGGTTATGGCTCAACCCTAGTGTAGGTATTTGATGGGTCTTTTGATTTAAGACTTAGATGTTTATGGGTAGTTGATATTTGGACTGATTTGTGTTTTTCATGTTAAATTAGTGGTTGCAAACACTAATTGGTGCCTATTTGACTTGGGGTCTTCTTGAGAAAGAGAGCTTGAGTCTAGGAAAATCAGTCCAACAAGGAATTGGGATGTAATCAAGAGATTGATAGTCCCAATTAACGGGTTAAACCTAGAGATAGTAATACTCTACTTGAGCCTAAATTGCTTGCACAATTGTGACACCCAATTGGTCTCGAGAGAGGCAATTAGGGCAAAGCCACTCGAGCTACCGAAAGGTATAGAGTGGGTAATTCCATGCATTGTCTATATCACAATCCCCAACATAACGTATTTGCCTTAGGCTTTAGATCCCGTCAAGTATTCACCTAGGAGAAAGACACATCCCTAGTCCCTTTATCAATTGAGAAAACAGTCAAAACTATAGTTTAATCACAAAACCCTTTGATGAGAAGTGCAACTGAGAACACAACGCACCATTAGATCATTTAGGAACTCAACTCCCACATATATATCTCCCTATGAAAATCGATCCCTAACCTTCGGGTAAAAGCTGCATTGACCCCCGTACTTGCCACTCTTTAGTGGTATAGGAAGGGATTCTATCAAGAACCATTTTTGTACCTACAATTGTTTCACCAAAAAGATTAGTAACACGGAAGGAGACAATTCACACACAAAACTAAATATATAGCTAAATCCCTTTTTAGCTCCCCGAAAACGGCGCCAAAAATTGATCTCGCCCAAAATCACACCACAGTTTGGGGTTATGAAGCGGTCGATTGCAATTATGATTACCCAACTAGGAGTCGGGATCGATTCCTCAGGGAGCTTAGATGGGATTAGGTATATACTCGGACTAAGCGCGTAAAGTGTCTAAGATGCACTTCCACAAACTTTGTTTTAAGTGTACTTCTAAATTATGCTACGGTCAAATGTAAAACTAGAGAATGATATTTTTTGAGTTGTTTTTCAAGTACGTAACATATCTAGGGCTGTGACTTCCACCTAGGTGTTTTCCTAACAGGTTGTGGGCTTTAGAGCGGGTTTCGTTGGTCGAGGTATATTATAGAAATCAACATATAATTACTCACTTAATACCTCTCGGTAATAGAGTTGTTTTCCCCAATTTTCCTTTCTCAAGTCCAAATGAGTAATGCACAAAACAATTGATAGATGCTCAAGCCGGATTTTACTATCTCTAGATTCTACCCTTTAATTGGGACTATCAATTTCTTGAGATTTCTTGGGACAATCATTTCTCAAGCCAAGCAAAACATAATAGTTTTGCCTAGAATAGAGTGGTTTTGCCCAATTTGGCTTTCTCAAGTTCAAATGGGTAATGCACAAAACAGTTGATAGATGTTCAAGTCGGATTTTACTATCTCTAGATTCAACCCTTTAATTGGGATTATAAATTTCTTGAGTTCATCCCAATTTCTCATTAGCCAAGTTTTCCTAGACTAAGTTTCTCTTTCTCAAGTAGAGACTAAGTCAAATAGTCTTGTATTAATGTTTGCAACCATTTATTCTATAATTATAGCAAGAACTAAGCTAAATATTACACACCCAACCATAAACAAGTCATAAATCAAACACCCATTAGGTGCCCACACCTGGGTTGGGTCATAACCCTAGCTAGAAATTTAGCTACTCATAGTGGGTGATGAAGAAAAATAAATGAGAAAAGATGATTAAACTCATATTAAATGATAAAGAGATGAAAATCCAATGTAAATTTGACAAACTATCATAAAGTTTCCTAAAACAGTAAAGAAAAACGGCTACCAACCTCAAATCAATACTTTTGTGTGTAGTCCGCACTTTGTTGCAGCTATTTTGCAACCGCACTTTTTGAGTTCTGTGGACAACACAATTTTGAGTACGACCACACTTTTGAGTTCTCTGACTGCACAATTATAGTGCGATCCATACTTCTTGATGGTCTCAGATGTGGAACTCTCTGATCTTTGTCTTCTGGGTCCGCGCAATTATTGTGTGGTCCGCACTTTTAAAAGCAACTCTGTCAATATTTCTTCATGATCTGCGGCCGCATACAAAATTCTGTGGTCCGCACTTTAGCCTTTTGCTTGACTTTTGTCCTTGTTAAAAAATACTCCTTCTTAAGTTGAATTTAATCACTTTGGCTCATTTTTCAATACTCCTACAAGTAAGCTTATTTCACCAGTTTTTGGGAACACCTTTAATCATTTTTTAACTAAAACGAAAGTCAAAACGCGCAAATAAATAGTCAAAATCTCCACTTATTAAATATGTTTTTGCAAAGCTGCTAAAAGATGAAAATTTTGCTAATGTTATTAAGTTGGTCTAAGTATGGTTCTTGTGCCACCTTTTTTATTAAAATATTATTTTTAAGTTGTTTGTTTTCCCTCAATTTGACATTTTTATGACCTTTAGGTATTGTGTTTGGCAATTATGGGTTGAAGTTGGCAGATAAGTTGCTCTTATGTTCATTAGGCTTAATCCCAACTGCAGTAGGTTGATATCATAATAATTTATTTTGTTGCTGGATGAAAATGTAAGTCCATAGCAAGCTGCAGTCGAAGAAGATAATGAATAACTACTGTGTTTGTCCATCTTATTGCAAGTTTTTAGCACAATGAATATATAGCTATACTTGTTCTTTACTCCAAGTTAAGTGGAACAAGTTCAAGAATCTGAAATATGTCCGAATGGATCATTCATGTTTGGGTGAAGTGATAACACTTGTTAAAAAGTGTGCCATTTCCAGTATTATCATAATTCTTTTGGGAAAATAGATAACATGGAGCTTCCATTTTCGTGTTGTCCATTGTTAGTCGGATATGAGCTATGCTGTAATATTTTTTCGAAGTCAATGTTGCAAAAATTTTGTTTCAATAAGTATTTTACTTGACTGTTTTTGCTATGCTTTGCATGGAATGTATCCACTTTAGATTGTTACTTGCAAAAACAAAATATAAAAAAAACGGTTAGTTTGGTTGGCTACCAAAACTGCTAGATTGTTTATTTGCTTATGTTTTTATGTTTGAGTTGGTTCAAAATGAGGAAAGCACACAAGTCTCAATTTGCCTGAATGCATATGCTTACAAATTTGGTTTTGTTGATTTAAATTTGTTACTGAACTTTGGCTTCTTCATTTGTCTGAACTTGTTTCTTTCTCCTAGAAACTTTGTGCTTTATGCATTGTTCATGTACTAAACACATTCTTATAATGGTAAACCAACCCTTGAACTTTAATGGTTTTATTTATCCTCTTTTGTAGGTGGAGCAACTGAAGAAAGGGAAGATGGAGATAGTGAAGATTTAGACCTCACTTAAGAAGAACTTTGAATCGTTGTAGATGTTCTAGGAATCTTTTGTTATCAACATTTGAAGTGTTGAACTGTAAAACTTATGTGATTGGGTTAAAACATTTTGCAATTATGTTTATCATTAACTTATTGGACATTATTTATTATGAAGTGTTTTATCTTTTTATTTATATAATTTCCAGGTTATTACAAATATTTACATATGTAAATGTTATTTACAACCAGGGCAATAATGTCAATTAAACTGTTACAATAGCCTAATAGAACCGTTGCAATAAGCACAAATGTCGTCACCATAGACAATCTAAATTGTTCCAATAAGTCTTGCAAATTGTTCGAAAAAGTGCGACAAACTGATGCAATAGAAAATTCAACCCGATGCAATAGAATTAAAATCGTTATAGTAGCGTAATGAAACGGTTAGAATACATGTAAATAACATTGTGATAACTTACATAATCGTTGAAATAAATTATATGGTAATGGTTTCCTACTTTTGTAGTAAATAATATGGTAACAGTTTACAACCGTTGCATTAAAATCTATGGTAACGATTTTAAACCGTTACAATTGAAATGAATACTCGTTGCTTCAGACAAGAAAAACCGTTGCGATAGCTGTCCCTTTAGCAACGTTTGGTCAACCGTTGCTCTAGATCTATTGGCACGCGAGAGGATGGGACGGTCGCTAAACCGTTCCAATACGTCTATTGCAATGGTTTACCTAGCTTTTGCAACGGTTTTCCCGTTGTCATAGGCCCATTTTCCAGTAGTGGGATTATGATAGTGAGCCTGTGACCATGCAAGGTGGATTGTGATATTGGCACGTGAGTTTTTCGTGTAGATGTGAGCCATAATGTAGGCTCGAGGTGTCATGTGTATATGATTTGTGATTTGGGACTCGTGACTTGTGGTTATGAGGTGTGGTACCTCGGGGTGGTTTTGTTGTAAATCTCGTGTTATAACGACTTGATTATTGGTTGTCACCGATTTTCCTTAATTTGTTACAATATTACTTTAGTGTTTTGATTACTTTACTTTTTAATCACATGTTTATTTCTTGTTGCCATTTACTGATTCTTGCTTCAATTATTTGCTTTATACTGATATTCTGCACAGGTTATTATGTCTAGTAGGTATCTTGACTTGTACCTCGTCACTACTTCACTGAGGTTAGTCTTGATACTTACTAGGTATCAACGGTGGTATACTCATACTACACTTCTGCATATTTTGTGGAGATCAAGGTATTGAAAATAACAGACTCAGGCAGAGTTAGTTTTCTGGATCGCAAGGATTCAGGGTAGAGCTTCTTGGTCGTCGCAGTTTCTTGGAATCCTTTCCTTTACATTTGTACTGTCAAATTCTTATCCGAATAGTACTGCATTTGTTTACATTTGTATGCATTCAGCTAGAGTTCATGACTCTATACTACCTAGTCTTGGGGGTTGTAGTGATTATCATCGTGTTGGCATGTATCGCGTTTAAGTTTCTTATTTATATTAAGATCTGCGTTATAATATCATGCTTAATTAGTTTAACTGTTTTAAGTGATCTGTTTACCTAGTTTTAGAGACTAGGTGCCATCATGATCCTTAAGGTGGAATTTTGGGTCGTGACAAGTTTGTATCAGGGGTCTAGATTCATTTGTTCTACGAGTCACGAGCAAGTTTCGTAGAGTCTTGGGATCGTCACGGTGACGTCTGTACTTATCTTCAAGAGACTATGGAACTATCAAAAAAATTCACTTCATTTATTCTTTATCATGCATCATTGATTCAGTGTGAAGCGTATAACTTACATTCCTCTGTATCCACTCGTATATGATATTGCACACTCAGTATCACCTATGCACCGAGTGTTCGTGATGATGTGGATAGGCTACGAGGGGGTTATAGATTCTTGACCATTATCTCGAGGTATTGTCCAGACTGAGGATGCAGATGTATTGGTAGATATTTTAGTTGTTCACGTGTGAGGTGCAGGGGGTACTGGTATCTGATTTGTGAGTACGAGTTTGGGTGTATTTGATTGATTGTCTAGTTGTGGTGATCGTGGTGGGGTCATGGGAGAATGTTGAATTGAGGTTGGTCAGCGGTACTAGGGCTGTTCATTTGGATCGGATATCCAAAATCCGAACCGATCCATTCAATTTCGGATTTCGGATTGGACCGGATTTCGGATTGTGTTTATAAAAATTTCGGATTTCGGATCTGATTCGGATTGGTATATTTTAATCCGACCCGATCCGAAATCCAAAATTATTAGGCAATGTATAAATACTACACTTTAATTTCGGATAGTCAGTACTTTCTTTACATCTTCCTCCAAGTTATTACCTTTACAATTGCTAGAGTTAGCTATATTGGCACCATNGCATTTACGATCCGAAATCCGATCCGATCCAAACTTTAAAATCCGAATCCGATCCGATATAATTCGGATCGGATTCAGATTGCATTTTCTAGAATCCGAAATCCGAAATCCGAATCTGAAATGTGCTAAATCCGATCCAATCCGATCCGTGCACAGCCCTAAGCGGTACTAGAGGTTATGTGACGACCCAGTCGGTCATTTTGCGTATTACTGATGAGTGGAAATTTTACCACTCATTTTAGCCTCTTTTCAGTAGATTTTGTATTGTTAAAT
>MDKH01240210.1:0-22885 GCA_005239495.1 Nicotiana undulata | reverse complement strand
CCGATTGTCTTGTCCGTGTCGGTTATATATATATATACGCATTGCACTCATCTGCATTTGCATTAAGTTGGTATTGTACGAGGGTGAGTTGAGAAACAATACAGAGTACTGGGAAGTGAACAACTGAGAATAAAGATAAGTCATTTCGGTTAATGAGTAAGAGAACAAGAAATATAACTATGAATAGTTTACAAAAGGAGACTATGTTTAAGATCAGTTGTTGATTATTGCTTACATGTTCTTATACGTGATGTACTATCTCACATGATTCATTGCTCAGCATGTGTTTTGTTTCATTATGTACCGGACCTTAGTGAGTATGTATTCTACCTCTCGTCACTACTCTTTACGAGTTTAGACGGGATACTCACTGGGTACATATTTGTTTATATGTACTCATGCTGCACTTTCCTTCTTTTCTGCACTTGACTGTGCAGGTACTGAGGCTGGTCCGTCCGGTCGTCCGCCTGTTGATAGATACTGACCGCGGCGTCGCTCCAGACGGTGAGCTGTCTTCTTGGCGTTCCCCTGACAGCACTTCTGGAGCCTTCTAGTTTCCTTTTTGCACAGTCTTTTGTTCCAAGACTGCGGCTTGTAGATTTTGTATATATATTTTCTACAGTTGTATCTATGTAGCCACCCGTTGACACTGTGACACTAGTCTTGGCACACACTTATTGCAGTTATCGGGGTTGTATATGCATTAGGCCTAGCTGTGGCTCAGCTTATGTCTACGGCCTTACCCCATGTTGTCATTGTATTCCGCACTTTCATTGTTGTTGTTGTCGTTGGCTTGCCTAACGCCACCGTTAGGCGCCATTACGACCTGGATCGGTTTTGGGTCGTGACATTACCCACATGCGGTACAATACTTACAAAATATACATAACATACAGGTTAACTTTACGTGGTCTACAAGTTATACTGCCCAAAATACATATGTACATAACCCACATTTCCTGTCTACGGAGCCTCTAAGAGTACAAAGGAGTTATATAATACTTGCCGGTAACAAGGCTCCGGCTATACCCTACACAAATACCAAGATAAAAATCCGGAAGAAGAGATGGCATGAACCACACAGGGCCCCGAGAGGAAAGGGGCTCACCAAAACAGTTGATGGGACGTAGAGGAGGCACTATTGTTGGTGGACTGGAGTACCTGCTATAGAACCACCTACAATCATCACAAGAATGTAGCGCCCCCGGCAAAAGGGACGTCAGTACATTTGAATTGTACTGGTATGTATGAACAAACTTTACTCTAAGTAAACTCAACAATGCACAGGCAAGAGACAGACAGAGAGTCACACAATCACTGCACAAAGATATAGAAAGAAACACAATGGAAGTTCCACAATTCTCACTTCATCACAATCACAATCACAATTCCACCCTTATCCCTTCTCAACATTCCACCCTTATTTCTTCTGTTGCGGCGCGCAACCCTATCCCACCTGACAATCACAATCATTTTTTATGTTTCTGTTGCGGCGTGCAACCCGATCCCACCGGACAATCACATCTCACCCTTATCACTTCTCATATATCACCCTTATCCCTCCTATTGCGGCGCGCAACCCGATCCCACCAGAAAATCATATCTCATATCAACAACGACTGTTCATAATTCAATCACAGAAAATTTCAGCAATAGGAATATAGCTTCTTTACAACCCACAATACGTATAAACAAATATCGTGCCACAATAAACCTTACCAAACAATGAATCATATACGATATTGCCACAGCCGTTTAGTTCAATTACATCACACCACAACTCCTTTTCGTTACTTGTTACACAGCCTTTAGCATATACATTCATACTCTTGGACTCATTAACCTACTAGCATCATTTCACATAGCATGGTAGTGTGGTGATCAACTAAAGACAGACAAGGAATACACTTCACGCTTCAACACAATTTGAACAACCATTTGCACATATTCACACCAATACACGTACCGTATGCTCGGACACCACAAAGCGATTTTACAAAGATTAAAGTTAGCCATACATACCTGGAGTCGAGTTTCCCTTTTTAATTTCTATCACAATTCACCGGATCGTCGGGCACCGTCAATCTATTCCACAATGTGACCTATTTCACTTAGGATTAGGAACCTCGAATTCAATTAAGCATTTCATCAAACACTATGCGATCCCTTAGGTTACTAACCCCCTTTTTGTGCATAATTACCCAAGTTCGTTTCCCCCATTACTAGGTTACGGAGTTACATTCACATGCATGCAAGGTTTCATCTTTCATTTTTCAAAACCAACCCATGAGTGCTTTATTCCCATCCAAAATCTGAGAAATTGGGAGAATTAGAGTGAAGGCTTACCTTTTAGCAAAGAAGATGACGATTACTCGAAAATATCCGGGCTTGAGTGATTTTGGAAAATCAATTTGAGTGATGTTGGAACCATCTCTCTCAAGAACTCTCTGTTTCTTCTCTCTATCTTGTTTAGAATCCAGTTAAAATGAAAAGGGGTAGGCGTTAAATGAAGCTAGGGTCGGGTATAAAAGTTTGGAAAATTAAAAGCCCGTGTCAAATATGCGGTCAGGAATGCGATCGCATTCCTGACATGCGGTCCGCAGAGCTAACCGCGGAATGGCCCCAGGTGGGCCAAAATTTGGAAACAATCTGCCCAGGTATGCGACCACTATGCGGTCTGTATACTCGTTATGCGATCGCATAATGCGTCGCATAACACCCCTCCTCAAAAATCAAAGGCAATAATGCGACAGCTATACAGTCCGCAGAACCGAAATGCGGTCGCAGATAGGACTGCATAGTTTTCCTTCAGTTGGGCGGTGATCTGCCCGTGTATGCGGTCCGCATACACGTTATGCGATCGCATAGTGCGTCGCATAATACCTAATTTCTGGAAATTTAATTATTTAACTCCCGGGGTACTTTTTGTTCAAATCAAGTCCATTTTAGGAATTTCCACAGTAAAAACAACTCGGGGACTCGTTCGGGCATTACTTTAAGCAAGAAATTTTACGGCTCTTTACACCTAGTCCTTTTTATCTATTAAGAAAACACGCAAAAAGATATTAGTTAGTTGATTAGAAAATTCATTTAGTTTAAACTGTAGTTCAAGTATCAAACCAAATTTATGAGAAGTGCAATTAAAATCACAACACACTACTAGATCACTTAGGAACTCAACTCCCACATTAGTAACTTCCTGGGGATTCGATCCCTAACCGTTCGGGTAAAAGATGCATCGACCCCGTACTTTCCACTCTTTAGTGGTATAGGCGGCAGCCGATCACTTTTTGGCGTCGTTGTTGGGGATTTATAACGGTGTTGATTTTCTACGTGAATAGTGGTGTTAAGTGTTTTTCTTTCCTTCTTTTGTTAACGTGTGTGTTGAATCAATTCAAGTACTAATGGCGGATCCTTTGGGAAACATTATTCCGGGGGAGGAGGTGTTTGACAATGAAAAAGATGAACTAAATCAAGTACCACCTCCTAGACGGGGCCGACAGGCCAATGTTAATGAGGATATTCCAGACCCTCCCCCGCCTCCACATCCGAGAGTTTCCCCTCGGGTACTTCCAAACGAGGGGTACGCGAGTGCTATTGTCCTGCCTAGGATCCGGGCGGGGAACTTCCAAATCACAAATGTGATGCTGACACTCTTGGAGCAGCGGGGCTATTTCACCGGAGCCGCCCACCAAAATGCTTACAAGCATTTGAAGGGTTTCGTGGATACATGCTGGGGAAGTAAGCAGACGAATGTCTCAGAAGATTCCTTGAGGCTTCGGTTATTTCCCTTCTCTCTTCGAGGGAAGGCACTTGATTGGCTGGAGCGACTTCCCAACCACTCCATATCCAAATGGGATGAGCTTGCAGACAAGTTCATTGCAAAATTCTTCTCTCCTAGTCACATGGCAGCTCTTAGAGATGAAATATTGGCGTTCAAACAAGAGCCAAATGAGCCTTTTCATGAGATTTGGGAGTGCTACCGGACCATGGTAAAGGAGTTTCTAAACAATGACATGACTGAGGCCATGATACAACAGACCTTTTACCTAGGCATAAATACCACCAATCAGTGTGTGGTCAATCAATTGGTTGAGGGCAACTTCATGAAGCTACCATACAATGAGGCATGTGAGGTATTGTATGAAATGGCTGACACTTCGTAAGCATGGAAAAGTAGAGCAAACGTACCTCAGGGTGATTCAGGTGTTAATGGTCTTCACAAAGAACTTCAAGAACATGGGCAAGAAATTGCCGAGCTCACTACCACTATGAATCAACTTGCCAAGGCACAGTTTCAACAATTACAAGGGCCGAAGCAAGTAAATGTCATGGAGGGAGTGAATGTTTTGGCGAACAAGAGAAGACCTAGGGGAAATCCAATGCAAAACAACAATGTTCAAGGTTACCAAGGATCAAGTGGGTATAATCAAGAAGAGTCCTATGATGATTAAGATGAGGATGTCATGTATGCTAATAATTACCAAGGTCAAGGGAACAACCAAGGAAACAATCAAAATTGGATCAATCAAAGGCAACACAATTGGAACAATAACAACAACTCAAGCAATTGGGGGAACAACAATGATAATAATTGGAGCGGAGGCAATAATAACAACAATTGGGGTGGAAACGGTAACCGGGGGTCGGGCTTTCAAAGTCCCCCGATGTACCAACAACCCAACAATCCACCCCATCCCCCTATCAAGCTCAAGGTCAAAGCTCCTCAAGTAATGACATGGGAAGAATTGAACAAATGTTCAAGCAAATGATGGAGCGCAATGCGGACTCCGATGCTCAATTGGCCTCCCACAACACCTCCATTAGAATCTTGAAGTGCAAATGGGCCAAATTTCTCACGCCTTGAACACACGCCCAAAGGGAGCACTACCAACTTATACAGTGGTGAACCCCAAGGGTGGGAACAACAACAACAATATCGGTCACGCCATGGCGGTGAGGCTAGTTCTTCAAAACAGAAGAGAATTGTTGGTGATGATGATGAATTGACAAATGATGAGGTTCCGATTGAGGTTGAGCAAGTGGTGGAAGAGCCGACAACTAGTGAGGTAAGGATTGATATTCATGACCAAGGAGAGGAATTGCAAAGTGGCGTGAACCCGTCTAGGGAACACGTAATTGATATACGGAACCGGTCATACCAAAAGCCAAGACACAATTTCCTAGGCCTCCTCCTCCTTATCCTCAAAGGTTGGCAAAGCAAAAGCAAGAGAATCAATTAAATAAATTTATCGACATGATGAAGGGCTTATCCATAAATGTTTCGTTGGTTGAAGCTTTAGAGCAAATGCCCGGGTTTTCCAAGTTCATGAAGGACTTGGTCACAAAGAAAAGGTCAATGGAGTGCGAAACTATAAAGATGACTCACCAAGTGAGTTCCATAGTGCATTCAATGGCACCCAAGCTTGAAGACCCCGGTGCATTCACCATTCCTTGTACAATTGGGATTACAGATTTCGCCCAAGCATTGTGTGACCTCAGAACTAGCATAAACTTGATGCCATATTCGGTCTTCAAAACTTTGGGGATAGGTCAACCTCGGGCTACTTCCATGCGTCTTCAAATGGCGGATCGATCTATGAAGAGGCCTTTAGGAATCATTGATAATGTTTTGGTGCGGATTGACAAGTTCATCTTGCCCGCGGATTTTGTTATCTTGGATTGTGAGGTGGATTATGAAGTCCCTATCATTTTGGGAAGGCCCTTCCTTGCAACAGGGAAGGCCTTAGTTGACGTGGAGGCCGGTGAGCTCACCTTCCGGGTGGGCGATGAAAAGGTTGTGTTCCACGTGTGAAGTCAATGAAGCATCCCAATAGCACGTAAGTATGTTCTTTCATGGACCTTGTCACCGAGGTCATTATTGATGAAACAAGCTCAATGCTAAATGTTGAAGATCCCGTGGAGGCGGCTTTATTGAACCATGATGATATTGTGGTGGATGGCTTGATCGAGAGTACCGATGCTCTACAAGGCATGGGTTCTTACTCATATGGTCCTCGAAAGTTATCCTTGGATTTGGAGAATCGGAAAACCCCTCCGACAAATCCTTTAATCAAAGAGCCACCTACATTGGAGTTGAAGTCACTTCCACCACACCTCAAGAGGAAGAAAGCCATAGGAGGGTCACTTAATGATATTCGGGGAATAATCCCCACAAATTGTATGCACAAAATCATTCTCGAGGATAGAGCAACGCCTTCCATAGAACGTCAACGGAGGTTAAATGAAGCAATGCAAGAAGTCGTGAAGAAAGGAATAATCAAGTGGCCTTTCTTGGACCAAATGCCTGATAGATTTGCCCGGTTGAAGTGGTATTGGTTACACCCTCTGGAGAGTTTTCGTGTGAATAGGCATCGGGTCAAGCAGTATCTTGAAAATTTTGAAGATAGCCACGTGGTGGCTTTGATAAAACTCCTTTGAACTTGGTAACATGCGTCGTGTCGCGACGTTAAATCAGGCGCTTCTTGGGAGGCAACCCATGTGTCTTTCTTTTTTTTTTCTTCGTTTTTCTTTGTAGTATAGGATTTGTTTTGGGACTAACTGGTTGTGGGATGTTGTAGGATTATTTTGATGCAGTGCACAAGACTAAGTTGGAAAAATGAGCTCTCTAAAGTTTGCACTGCGGCCGCAATGCAATTTTGTGCGGTCGCAAAGACCTTATAATTCCAATGCGGTCCACAAAGAGATTTCACAAGAAAAAGGGCTCTCTGAAGTTTTCCACCGCGGTCGCACTGACATTTTTTGCGATCCGCGATGGACCACTACGGTCGCACTGCATTTCTTGCGGTCCGCAGTGCACATCTGCCCAGCACCATGTTAATTTGAGTACCGCGGACCGCGGTCATTTTGTGCGGTCCGCGGTGGGGTAGGTGAAGTGGGTCCCAGGCCATTTTCTATAAATAGGGCCTGAGGCCCTCATTTTAAACTTTTCGCTCTTTGATCTCTCAACGGTAAAAAATACATTGTTCATCTCTCCTTTTCACTTCAACTGCTTCATCTCATTCATCTACACTTCATCCTACATCTAGTAAGTTTAATTATGTTTTCTTACTTGTTTAATTTTGTTATTTTCGTATTAATTAGTTGTTTTTTTTCCTATTTTTCCTCTTTTTCTTCCCTATTCCCTTAATCATGTGTAGGTTTTGTTTAACAATGCTTAAATTAGGCATAATTAATTAAAACTGCTGATTAAACACCTAGGGTATCAATAACATATGATGTAGGCTAGAATTAAGCCGAAAATTTTGAAACCCTAGGTTGGGACTCTGTGCGGTCCGCAATGGCATTTTGTGCGGACCGCGGTGCTAGAAACTCGATGAGGCCTCAGTTAAGGACCGCGGACCGCGGTGCATTTTGTGCGGTCCGCGGTGGCCTTCTTCAGAGAGTGGGTAGTCTGAACCCCACCTCTGTGCGGACCGCGGTGCATTTTGTGCGGTCCGCGGTGGCCTTCTTCAGAGAGTGGGTAGTCTGAACCCCACCTCTGTGCGGACCGCGGTGCATTTTGTGCGGTCCGCGGTGGACTTCTTCAGAGAGTGGGTAGTCTGAACCCCACCTATGTGCGGACCGCGGTGCATTTTGTGCGGTCCGCATTGAACTTCTTCAGAGAGTGGGTAGTCTGAACCCCACCTCAGTGCGGTCCGCATTTTTTACGGCCGCACTTCATTTTGTGCGGTCCGCAGTCTGCAGATTCTGCAAATCCACCTTCAATTACATGCTACCTTGTTATTCACAGATCCATATAATACTTTGATACTAACAAACTTAAACTGAATTCCATTTGTAGAAAATGGTTCAATCACGAGGTGGCGGTCGAAAACAAAGCGAAAGAGGAGAGTCCTCCCGGGGGAGAGGCAAAGGAATGATCAAACTGGCCCCCCAAGTCCGGCAAGCTATAAAAGCCACCAGAAAACAATCAAAGCCATGGATAGAGTTGTTTCCCATTTGGGAAGTGAGTATGCACCCTCCGGGAAGGCATCTAATTTAGGGTCCGTGCCGGAGTATGTCCCAGATTTTCCGGAGAGGTTCAGATTGACCAATACACCTCCAAGATCCCCTCCTGCCCAAGCATCATCACAAAGATCTTCTGAGTCGTCTGAGGGCTCAGTTGCAGGAAGTGCTAATGAATACTCTACCTCACCCACAGCTTCATTATCGTGTGAGCACTCTGAAGAAGAAGAAGAAGGGGGTAAACCCCAAGTAGGGGGAGTAGAAAGAACAAGAAAACCAGAAGCATGGCATGATAGGTTTGTGAGTGAACTAGCCTTTCACAAATTTCGGGAATGGTGGCCCGAAAGGAAGCTGATACCGGAATGAAAATTCATCACAAAGGACCTTCGGCCTCACAACCTCAATGTGCTGAAGCAGTTCAAAGAAAGAAAAGGTTGAGATTATTTCATTTTCCAAGTGGTGGAGGCCAATGAGCACTTAGTCAAGGAGTTCTACACCAATGTTGCCTACGTCAAAAAGGACTCTAAAGTGACTAAGGTGCGGAATCTGACAGTGACATTTGATGGTAAATCAATCAATGAATACCTCGACTTCGATGAGGATGATGAGACACTGTATTTGGAGAAGTTAAACTTGGGGGAGGATGCCCGTCCATGGCTAGCAGAGCATTTGGCAATCACGGGAACCACTCCAGAATGGTTACAAGTAGGGGTAAAAATTCTGAGGCGCACCCTGAACTTTGAAGCAAAAGGGTGGGAGACATTTGTGTGTAGCAGGCTAGACCCCACCACTCACGAAAACTCTCTTCCTCTCAGACGAGTTGTACTGGTGGCCTCAATCATGGCAGGGTTCTCGATCAACATCGGGAATGTGATGTCAAGGGTAATTAACCGGGTGGAGAATGAAGGTGACAGATCATATCCCTTCCCTAACTTCTTGACTATGTATTTTGAGGATCAAAAGGTAGAGGGGAGGAAGTTTGACGTGAAGGTAAAGCCCAGAGCTACATTCTCATTGTATAGCCTATAGGGTGATGATAACCCCAAGAGCAAGAACTTCAAAGGCAAATCCACTGTTTCCACTGAACAGTCTGAAGAGCCAGTGGTAGTAGTGGCTCCTACTCAGCCTACCTCAGCCACCCCAGACATTGCTCCAGGACCCTCCACTTCTGCAGCCCCAGCCATTCCCACATATGTTGCATACCCATTCACTGCCCACCGATTGAGCCAGACCCTCGCCAGTATCAACAACTAGATGCAGGCAGCTACTTCTAAGTTGTCTGTTCTTTCTACATCAGTGGCAGCCTAATCTGCACCTCCTCCGCCACAGGTTCCACAGTCAGTGAAGGACACTCTCAAGGAGCTTCTGGACAACCAGAATAAAATCCTAGAGAATCAAAAGTTTATCCTGGAGGCTGTTGGTACTCATGGAAAGGCACTGAAGTATCTTACCAAAGAGACGAAGATGCTGCGAAACACTCGTGCCTCCAAGGAGTCAGTGAAGAAGTTGAGGGAGAAGGTGGATAAGATGAAGGCGGACCACTTGCCATTGGACCTGCTATTGCATGACCCAGCTGCCCAGCCTGAGCCTGAGTCGGAGGTAGAGAGGCCACCAAAGAGGAAGAGGGTGATTCCCCGTACTGTGGATGCTATCATAGAGTTTGCGGACCCGCAGGGAGGTACCTTAAGTCAGTCCCAGGATATAGTGGAGATCCAGGTCCCGGTGGAGACACATGTTACTGGGAGCCAGTCACAGGTTCCCATGCAGTCCACAGACCTAGGGACCCATACTCAGGATCCTATGCAGACGGAGGGTAAATAGGGAGTTTTTCTTTACTCTTTCTCCTTATTTTTGAGCTTATTTGCTTAGTTAGCATTAAGGACAATGCTAGCTCTCATTTGAGGGGGTAGCCCTATTTGGATTTGGATGAATGTATATATTTGATACTATTTCATTTTTATTATGCTTTCTTTTTGTTTTTGGTATGTACATAATTTTACAAGTCTAGTTACTTTTTGTATGTTTGCACATTTGGTATGTATATAAAGTTACATTCTAATGTATATATTCATTCCCCTTATGTATATTCTATTAATTCCCCTCTTGTATATATTTATTCTACTTTCCGCATTTTTCCTTTCATAGCTTCTTATTTTATTTTCGTAGCTTCTTGTTTTGAATTTTGCGTGCAATAAGCCTTTGGTTTTCTTAATGCCACGGTTCTTTCCAAAGGTGGAATTTGTGCGAACCGGGTGGCTCTTCCCGAGGATGGATGGTGTGACAACCTTCTTAAGGGTTTGAGTCTGTTTTTCTTTTTTGCTTTTTGTGTAAATAGTAGATAGTAAGTAATGGTGCCTCAAGCAAAGCTTCACTTGGACCTAACACATTTTCCTTTGATCCTATGGTCAAAAACAAATTGTTGTGTATAGGATGGTGTAAGTTGTGATCTTGAGACTCTTGTGTTGACCGATAATCATCAAGTGGTTTTCGGAACCATTGTGTTTCTCAAATCTTAGCTAAGGTCGTTGTGGGACCCCGACTCTATTTCTTTAGCAATCCTATAGCTTGAGTGGTGAGAATTTGAATTACAAGTCCAAGACCCGTGCCATTAGTCTAGAACTTGCCCTGAATGTTTGTCTAGGCGAAATTAAGTGTAGTTTGACTTAAGATGTGATTATAGGCTCTCCGTGATCCGAATAATGACTTGAACATTTCCATAGCCTGCCAATGACAGTTTCCCTAGTCAACCCTTTTGAGCCTTAGACCTTTTTCTTTCAAAAACCATGATACAAGCCTTTACCTGTTCTGACCCTC
Organism: Nicotiana undulata; assembly: GCA_005239495.1. Classification (NCBI taxonomy): domain Eukaryota; kingdom Viridiplantae; phylum Streptophyta; class Magnoliopsida; order Solanales; family Solanaceae; genus Nicotiana; species Nicotiana undulata. The sequence goes on along the minus strand of MDKH01240210.1, from coordinate 12,103 downwards.
TCTTGGCGCCCTTTCTTTCCTTAGCACAAGGCAAAAGCGTAAGTTTGGGGGAGAGACAAGGAATGCAACAAAGTGAAAAAGAAGGTACAAAAATGAAGAAAAGGAAGGGCAATGAAAAAGAAAGAAAAAGTAAAAAAAGTCATAAATAATGAACAATTTAAAAGAAATAAGGGGAACCAATGAAAGAAAAGAGATTAAAGGTGTGGAATGTTTAGAAAGGAGAAAAATGTTTGAAATGAACAAGGAGTGACAGTATGTCTCTCTAACCCCTCAAAAAGAGCTTAATGACTCAAAAACTCAAGAGAATGTGCGCAAAAGTGAAACAAATGAAGTGCTTAAGGGAAGATGGAACCCACCGAGACGAAACATTTCCTACCTTGAACCAAAAGCCTTCACTGTGTCTCCACAAAAGTCCTATATGATCTTGAGTTGAATGAAGCTTACATAAGTGGCGACTCACATAAGGGGCAATCTTATGGTACTTAGAGATGGACTTGAGACCTTTCCTTGAGAGAGATGAGTGTGCTTCCATTATCTTCGTTCTGAGTGCTACAATCTTAAAGTGAGGTTTGCTTAGGGAGAGTTAAGGAGTATGAGTTTGGGTTCCACAGTGACCAAAGTAGTAGAAAGAGTTCTTTTGATGAGTTGAGTCAACTCTTGATGCTCTTGTGTCGCACTGAAATCCATGGTGTTAAAAGGTCAAATGTTGGTAATGATTCATTGGCATTGAGGGAAATTGTTAGTCCCAATTGATGCTAGAAGAGGTTACCTTAGGACAGCTGAATTTTCTTGGACTTACTCTTAAGGGGTGGGGATTATTTTGTTTGCTTGAGGACAAGCAAAAGCTTAAGTTTGGGGGAGTTGATAACTAGGGATTATACTTTATTTTACACTCCTTCTTGCTTAAGTTTTGGTTAAAATTGTATACAAAATAGTCCCAAAGGCTTACTTGTTGTTTGCAGGGTTTAGTCAAAAAAAGGTGACAAATAGTCAATACCTGCTCAAAAAGGAGTGAAACATGCACAAGTACCAAGAACAAGTACAAGCACAGTTCAACAGACCAGTCGGTCTGCATTCTATTTAGTGCGGTCCGCAATGAATAGATTCAGAGAGGCAATTATTGGAAGCTAAAGCAGTGCGGCAGCAAAGCCATTTTGTGCGGACCGCACTACTGAGATTCAGAGAGATGAAAATCTGGGAAGCTTAAGCAGTGCGGTCGCAAAGCATTTTGTGCGGACCGCACTACTGAGATTCAGAGAGATGAAAATCTGGGAAGCTTAAGCAGTGCGGTCGCAAAGCATTTTGTGCGGACCGCAGTAAGGAGATTCAGAGAACTGAATTTGAAGGCCTGAAGACCAGTGCGGTCCGCACTCCATTTTGTGCGGCCACAACAGTAGTCATCGCGGTCGCGGTTCATTTTATGAGGACCGCAATGGACAAGTTCAGAGAACCAGATTTCAAAGCCTAGAAGCTTCAACGCGGCCGCACTCCATTTTGTGTGACCCGCAATAACCCCACAGGGGTATTTTTGTCCAGAAAATTCGGCCTAGTATAAATAGATTCTTTTCCCATTTTTAGGAAAGCTTGGGTACTCCACTCTGACTAGGAGCTCGTGAACGATTTTCTTACACCATTTTGAGTAATTTTAGAAGTGTTTTATCATTGAATCTTCAAATATTAGTTTGTAATTAAATTATATGGGTTATTCTTCATCTATTTCTTTGTTTTCTTTTATTATCATGGGCAGCTAGACCCATTTTCTAGGGTTGTGGCTCAACACTAGTGTGGGTATTTGATGAGTCTTTTGATTTAAGGTTTAGATGTTTATGGGTAGTTGATATTTGGACTGATTTGTATTTTCCATGTTAAATTAGTGGTTGCAAACACTAATTGGTGCCTATTTGACTTGGGTTCTTCTTGAGAAAGAGAACTTGAGTCTAGGAAAATCAGTTCAACAAGGAATTGGGATGTAACCAAGAGATTGATAGTCCCAATAAACGGGTTAAACCTAGAGATAGTAATACCCTACTTGAGCCCGAATTGCTTGCACAAATTTGACACTCAATTGGTCTCGAGAGAGTCAATTAGGGAAAAGTCACTCGAGCTACCGAGACGTATAGAGTGAGTACTTCCGTGCATTGGCTATATCACAATCCCCAACATAACATCTTTGCCTTAGGTTTTAGATCCCGTTAAGTATTCACCTAGGAGAAAGTCATAGCCCTAGTCCCTTTTATCTATTAAGAAAACACGCAAAAACATATTAGTTAGTTAATTAGCAAATTCAATTAGTTTAAACCGTAGTTCAAGTATCAAACCAAATTTATGAGAAGTGCAATTAAAATCACAACACACTACTAGATCACTTAGGAACTCAACTCCCACATTAGTAACTCCATGTGGATTCGATCTCGACCCGTTCGGGTAAAAGCTATATCGACCCCGTACTTGCCACTCTTTAGTGGTATAGGCGGGAGCCGATTACATAGCCACAGCGGGAATAGAGTTAACATATCCAGCAGATTTTAATCTTTCATACAACTGGTCGATGGGTTCAGCAATAGCGTTGTATTGTCTGGGTGGTTTGCGGTCAAAATTAGGCTTGGGTTTTTTATAGTTTGGACGAGCTGGAGGTGAATGATAATAGGGTGGTTGGGTATTATAGGTGTGGTAGGCGGTAGCAGGTTGAGGATATCTAGAACGTCAAGGTTGGTATGTGGGTAGAGGTGTTTGGTATACAAATGGAGATTTAGGACCTTGGGCAACCATTATTGTCCCCACTTCTTTCTTCTTCGATATTCCACCTGATTATAGTGCTTTCTTCGTGGCCTGCAGTGCCTCAAAATTTGTCACCATTCCACTTTTGATACCTTCCTCGATCCTTTCTCCGAGCTTGATGATATCGGAGAACTTGTGATTCTCAATGACCATTAACCTTTCATGATATTATGGATCCTGCGCCCTGACAAAGAACTTGTTCATTTTCTCCTCATCTAATGCCAGCCTAACCTTTGCTTCTTCTGACCTCTACTGAGTAGCATACTCGCGGAAAGTCTCAGTTGGCTTCTTCTTGAGATTTTGGATATAGAAAACATCCGGCGCATTTTTCGTGTTGAATCTGAACCTATCCATGAAGTCTGACGCCATGCTCACCCAATTAGCCCATTTTTGGGTTTCTAGCTTATATACCAAGATAAAGAATCTCCAGTAAGGCTTCTCATGGACAGCTTCATGCGAATCCTTTCGTCCTTTCCAACCCCTACGATCTTGTCACATTAAGTTCTCATATGAACATTGGGGTCACCCGTTCCATCAAACATTTCGAACTTAGGAGGTTTGTAACCCTCTGACAGTTCCACATCTGGTTGTATGCAAAAATCTTCATAATTCAGACCTTCGATTCCTTTACCTCCTTCAACACCTTGAACTCGGCTTATTAGTTTCTTGAGCTCCTCTGCCATGTTCTTAATGAGTAGGACCTTCTCGGCGAATTCAGATGTATATGAGATTGGTTGATTGGAGTGGAGTAAGGTTTCTATATATAGGATTGTTTTGGCGAATTCCAGGAGTTTGGGTATAGTGGTGATCATTTGTTGAATTTTGGGGATCGGGGATAGGTTGTGGAGTATTCTGAGGGGTGTGATAAGTGGTTTGCGGATATTGCGTACGGAGATGCTGATGTTGAGAAGGTGTAGGTACGGGTAAAGGATTTTGAGGAGGGGTTGTATATTGGTGAGGTGTGGGAGGATTCTGCGGACGTTGATTAGGTGTGTTATGAGGTGATACCGGGTTTTGGGTATTCGGATGGTTGACATCTGGGACATTTAGTGTGAGGGAGAGGTTTTCCAAGTTACGGACCTGCTCAAGCTCACGTTGTAGTTCAAGTATCTTATGTTCAAGCCGTAAAACCAGGTCTTTTGGGGCCGGAGTACTCCGACCATCGTACTTTTCTGCATTCTCATCATGTGTGGTGTTGTCCTTTCTGACGCCGCTCATATCATCCATTTTAGCTTTCCCTTTGCCTTTCGGTACACTTGGATGAGGAGGATGTGGAGGGCCTTTGGATCTAGTATGGTAAGCTGATGATGCCAGTATGCGTGAACCAACCTTGGGGAATGGGAATAATCAAAAGAACGAAAAACAACAAGGTAACCAAGTCAGTAAGAATTGTGAAAAAATATTTGCAGTATTTAAACACATATTACGGGAATGTAAATTCGCGTCCTAATTTGGGAGCCTCATTGTGCCCGAGGTAGGCCTAGTGACAAGTAGATTTGGAGAATTTCAATGCCAACAATTGCCTCATTTCATTAATGTAAAAACAGATGAATCTAAAATGACACTAAATAAAATAAGTCACTAATGGCACTTGGTCGTATTACATTTGAAAAGCAAACCAAATAAGCCTAATCTACTTGATCCAGAAGGACCTTCCCAAGGCTTGATTCTCTTGGCTCCAGTGATCAAGTTCCCCAGGTCACGCATGCCCAACAACAGGTATACTCTGGCTAGATGTCCTCCTTCGTTACCCTCAGCATTCTGGCAGTCTACGACTCTTTTCCTTATTTTCTCTTCCAGCTCCATCATACCCTGCTCCAGATATTCTAGCATTTCATTCGACTTAATAGCCATTTCCCTCCATTCATTGATTAGTTCCATGACAGTCTTGTGTTGCTCCAGATGCTCGGCCTCGGACTCGTGAACTCTTTTGTGCAGCTTGTTGCATTTCACTTGGGCTTTAGCAACTTCGTCTATGACTCTGTTTCCTCGACCGATCCCTGGCTCAACTATTCCTGCTATGTTATCTTCCAACCATGATGGGTAAAAGAGCACATGCCCTGCATGATATTGGTCTGGTTCGATGGTGTCCTTTTCTACAATAATCTTCATGTGCCACATATGTTGAGATTCACATTTATATGGGATGTCATCGTCTTGGAAATCTTCCCTGTAATGGCTCATTTTGGAGACTCGCGGTATGGCTTGCTTTCTACCTGCTTGTCTCATAACCCTGATGGGAACATAGGATCATATGCCCCTTAATACGATCAACACCAATTGCGGAACGTCCCTGAATCTGATGATGAACTCACTAGTAGGGAACTATTCGAACATCCATTGAACCTGGTCCTCAGTCATATTGTCGAAAAACTGCACCCATTCTGTAGCGTTCTCTGGTTGAGCAAACCTGTCTGAGATAAAGGCCATTCTCTTGAGGTGATGAAAAGTTATATGATCATTCCACGGTCTTCGTGGAAACTCTTGGCGGTATTTACCTCTCAGAGAGGTTCTAGCAACCAAACCTGTAACAGCAGATTACAACCCTCGAAGTGTTTGAACCCTTTCTGGCAGCGATCCAAGACCCGATATATGTCTGCTATAATCATAGGGACAATAGTATATGTTTTCCCCTTGATTCCCTCCATTAAGGATTTAGTTAACATGGCCAATCTGGTAAGAATTCTGTCCATTTTGCTTGGGAACACTATCATACCCAAGAAGCAAACGATGAACACAAAAACCCTGCAGTGAATCCAACCCAAGGAAGTGATAGAGAATTCGTCATGAAAGATACAATAGGATTTTCTATGATCGTATCTTTCATAAAAAAAAGTCGAAAGGTATGTAATACTTCTTCGGACACACCAAGTCATCGTTTTTACTTAAACCCATCATCTTCATAAACCCTCTAGGAGTGGGATTTTCCGGCACCAATAAACTAGGACTGTCCCAAGTAATCCGGTGAATCCCCCTATTTCTTCCAAGAGATGGGTCATTTCTATGTTTCCAAAATGGAACATGGACCTTTCTCCGTCCCAGAACATAGTGGCAGCTTCAATCAACATGTTGTTCGGTTGGATGTCCAATAAAGAAGGAAAATTTCCCAAGACCTTTTTCACATGTTTTTTTTCGCTTGACGGAAGATCTTCCCACTAATCTAGCAACAAGGGCGGTATGTTACAGACCATGCCGAACCTGGGGACTTCGTGCCTCATTTTCTGCAAAACAAATAAGGTTACGCCCTTTCCCCCTCCAGATTTGACTATTTATACATCAACGATTAGCATATTGGCACTTAATTCTCCAAATTAATGCACATATTGTGGTTGCGTCTGTTGGGATTATGGAAACCCCGGTGGGCTTTGGACAAGGCTTTTCTTACAGTGTCATTATGTGGACAACATATTAACCCTGGCTAGGTTTGACCATGATGCATGTACAGTTAATTAGAGTAAGGTTTCTATAGAGGTCTAGACTGGTACCCTCAAGCGGACAACTTGAGGGGGAAAGGAACGGAACCGTCGACTGCACCATTGATCGACTAGTTTTACCGCAAATAAGACTTTCCAAATTCAAAGGGGTGATATGTAGGAAGAGACCAAACACTCATCAAGTGTTGCTATGGTATTAATTACGCACGAGTGGAATAGATGTTGAGCATGATTTATGCAATAGAAAATAGCACATTGTCACGTATTTTCACGATGAAAAATGATAAATGTGGTTAATAATTGAAAAGGCGTTTAAGAAAGAAAACAAGGAGACAAATAAAACAATAAAAAGGGAAATCGTAAATGCTTGAAGGTAGGCAAATAAATTGACATAAAGTGGGAAAGGGAAATGGTATGCAAGTATTAACAGAATAATAAATCATGCTTAAAGACTAATTCACATAAATCAGGTTCATTATGGTAAGAGCCTAGAAATATCTCCAGCAGAGTAGTCATGCTGTCGCGACCCCTTTTCCTCGCAAAATCGGGTTTCGACATTTCTGGACAACTCCTTCCTTTTGGTATTGGGTAAGGAATTGGAAGAGTCGTCACGTGACGGATTAAGGTGCGTTAGGGAACCGAGAGCAATTAACTTATAAAACCAGTTTGCATTACCAGAGATCGGGTAAGTGCTCAAATTACCTCGAAGGAAGGTGTTAGTCACCCCTTGAGGTCCACAATGGTGGGTCCCGGTTGTAATGGACCAAAGGGTCATTTTACAAATTAAGACCCAATTATAGACTTATTATCCATAAAAAGACTAATTTTAATCACTTGGATTTGCGTGCACAGTTCGGGCGTGAAACCGAGAAGCTTTTATGTGAAAATATGAGAAATAGTAATTTCTAGAGTTAAAATTTGATTTTAGTTGACTTTGGTCAACATTTTTAGTAAACGGGCCTGGATCTGTGTTCTGACGATTCCAGGAGGTCCGCAATAAAATATGGGACTTGGGCGTATGCCCGAAATTTAATTTCGAGGTCCCTAGCCTTAGAAAACATTTTTTGAATAACATTACTTTGTTGGTTATTACAAGAAATAAAGAAATGAAATAATATGTGAAATTGTTGGTATCATGCCCGTATTTTGGTTCCAGAGCCCGGAACATGTTTTTTATGATAATTAAGTCCTATATGTGAAATTTGATGAGAATCGGATTTGATTTGACGTGATTTGGACGTCCGGTTAAAAAGTTTGAAATTTGAGTGTTCTTGAGGAAATCTTGAGTTTTGAGGTTAAATTTGTAGTTTTTGATGTTATTTTGATGATTTGATCACACGATCAAGTCCGTATGATGTTTTTAGACTTGCGTTCCTGGTTGGTTTGGAGCCCCAAGTGTTCGGGTGAGATTCGGGTAGGCTACGGAGTGTTTAGACTTAGAAAAATTTCATCACAGCTGATATCTGTTGTGGCAGGCCTCGGATCTAGCATTTGCGAGATCAGGCTTCGCATTTGCGAAGTCCTGGTCCAGCCCCAGATCTCGCAAATCTGAGATTTCTGGTCGCAATTGCGAGGCATCAAAATGTCGCAAATGCGACAAATTCATCGCATTTGTGATGACTTCCCAAATACGAAGGGTTTGCAAATGCGTACCCCTGTTCGCAAATGCGATACCCGCAGCCAGTTAAATCAGATTTTTGACGAGTTTTTCACTTCTTTTTCAATTCTCTCAAACCCCAAACCTCCATAGGCGATTCTCCAAAGACCCAAACTTCTCCAAATCATTGGTAACTGATCTTTAACTAATTCCTTTCATTCCTTAACATTTTTTAACAAGATTTCAACCAAAAATCTAGAGTTTTCATAGTAAAAATTGGGGGTTTTGGGTAGAACTTAGGAATTTCAAAATTTTGGGATTTAGGCCTCGAATTGAGGTCGGATCCCAAAACCAATTTTATATCCGGGCTCGAGGGAGATTGGGTAAACGGGTTTTGGTCAGAACCTCGAGTTTAGACCAATCGGGCCGGGGTCGATTTTTGTATTTTGATAAGAACACATAGGAAAACCATAGTTATTCATTAAAGTTGATTCCTTTAGGCAATAATTGATGGTATTGAACCGACTGTGATTATATTCGAGCAAGTTAGAGGCAAATTCAAAAGGAAAAGTTGTGCTAGAGCAGTGATTTGCTTGTGAAATTGAGGTAAGTACTTGGTTTAACCTTGACTTGAGGGAATAGGAATCCCCAACTTAAATGCTATGTGAATTTTCATGTGTGTGGTGTATAGGTGAGGTGACGAGTATCTATGCACCACGAAATTATTTGTTGAACATGATCCCTTCCCTCGTTTCCAATTTATTTGATTCATGGCATAATTGTTTTATGCTCATTGATGTCTCCATGACTACTTGGTTTCGTTAACTTGTTGTTAAATATTATTTCAAGTATTTTGGAAGTGCTGGGTGTTCCCTTGGTTTTATTGTGATACATAAAAAGGATGAGCTGGTTGACAGTATTTTATTATATATATTCCAATTGTTTTCATTATGAAATGATAATTGATGAAGTTTATGAGTTGTATAGCTTTCTGTTTACAATTGTTGAGACAAAAATATTGTGAAAAGCTTTGACCTGAATTGTGAAAATTTTCATAAATAAAGTGATATGATATGTCTGGTTGGAGCGGGTTGCATGCCGCAACGAGTGATAAGGGTGGACAAGTGGGATCGGGTTGCACGCCGCAACAGGAGAAATAAGGGTGATATATATAGGGAGGAGCAATAAGGGTGGAAAGGGGGGAGCGGGTTGCACGCCGCAACAAGGAGCGATAAGGGAGGACACTTATGTTTTACTGATTTTCAAAAATAAATATTTGAAAACTTACTGTTTTACTTTACTATTTTTATATTTTGCACTTACTTTTATTTTAAAGTCAAAATTTGGAAATTTGGAAACTTATGTGAGAATTGGTTATAGATGAGACCTGGAAAAGGTGGTTGCGTTATTTTATTTGTTTCTACGGTTTATTGTTTTGTTTATTTTAGAATTTCCTTCTTGCTTTATTATACATTGTTCACAGGTATATTATAAATGCCCCGCCGTATCCTCGTCACTACTTCATCGAGGTTAGGCTCGGAACATACGCAGTACATGGGGTCAGTTGTACCGATACTACACTCTGCAATTTTTGTGCAGATTCAGGTACCGGCAAGAGTTAGGAGATTTTAGTAGCTGTCATTAATTACTCGGAGATACGAGGTAGATCTGTTGGCGTCCACAGATTTCTGGAGTCTTATATTTACTTTATATAGACATTGTTTATTTCATTCAAAACAGAGATACATTCTTTCAGCCCATTATTTGTAGCATTCTTAGTAGTTCTTGAATTGTGACACCAGATCTTGGGGTAATTTTATGGATATATATTTAGCTCGTGGTTCGGCTTATTTATTCGATTATTATTGTTATTCATGAAATTATTTATCGGAAAGTGTTAGATTCAGTTTAGTTTTAAATTGTTATGTTATGAATAAGTAAACTTTAATAGAAAATAATTAAATAAGTTCTAACATTGGCTTGCCTAGCAAGTGTGGTGTTAGGTGCCATCACGATCCCGTGGGTTGGGAATTTGGGTCGTGACAAGTTGGTATCAGAGCACTAGGTTTCTTAGGTCTCACAATTCACGAACAAGCTTAATAGAGTCTAAGAGATCGGTACGAAGACGTATGTACTTATCTCTCAGAGGCTATCAAGTTAGGAACAAACTCCATTTTTATTTCTATTCTATCGTGCGATTCTTATTATCTCAAATACTGATTGGACTCTTCTATTCTCTCGCAGATGGAGAGAACACGTGCTTCCTCTTCTACTTACCAACAATCCGATCTTCCAGCAGCAGCTCCTACTAGGGGCAGAGGCCGAGGCCATGTTAGAGGCTGAGGCAGGGGCAGGACCCAGCCCATTGCTCAGACAGCAGCCCTAGTTGCGGAACCACAAATTGAAATTAATGAGAGGGTTCCAGCTCAGACCGTTCCAGCGGGACCAACTCAGGTCTTAGAGGGGTTTATTGCCACCCCAGTGCTTCAGGACGCTTTGGTCCGGTTAGTGGGCATTATGGAGAGTGCAGCCCAGACTGGCATACTCCCTGTGGCAGCGACCGCATCTCAGGCTGGAGGAGGGATTCAGACTCATGTTACTCACACTCCTGATCATACCACTCCTTAGGTTCAGACCCCAGCGGCTAATACGGTTGAGGTAATTCAGCCAATCGCTGCAGCGCCACTTGTTGGAGGGGAAGCTATGTCCACTGATGCTTTGTGGAGATTGGACAGGTTCATTAAGTTATTTTTTGTTCATTTCAGTGGGACTACTTCAGAGGACCCTCAGGCATATCTGGATAGTTGTCATGAGGTTCTATGGAATATGGGAATTTTGGAGACCAATGGGTTCGATTTCGCAGATTTTCAGATGACTGGTTCCGCCAAGAAATGGTGGAGGGATTACTTGTTGACTAGACCAACTGGGTCACCTGCCTTGACTTGGGATTAGTTTTCGAATCTCTTTTTGGAGAAGTTATTTCCTGTTACTACTCGAGAGGAGAAGCGTCGTCAGTTTGAGCGACTTCAGCATGGCATCATGACAGTCACCTAGTATGAGAATCGTTTTGTGGATTTTGCCAGACATGTTATTCTTTTTTTTACAACCCATATTCACGTACGTTGTCTCATGCCATAAGTTAATCGATGTAAACATGAGAAGAGATTATCTTTGAGATGATAAGAAGTCAATCCTATTGATCTTAAATGATACAATAGTGTATAAGAGTGATAAACACGTATTAGAAGTTAAACGAATCAAGGATGTTGTAACTCGTATTTTTGGGTAAATCTAGGGGTGCTTGATACTCTCAAGAGGTCGTGTTTTAAGGTATTTGAATAATATAATATCCCATAGTCTTGAAGTCAAACGAGTTATGAAACAAAAGTCGATAAGAGTTGTCGCAACTTAGGTTCATAGTTTTACTTAAACTTTAGGTCAAATGTTATTAAGCTTTTATCCCAATCTACTTGGAATTAAAGGGTGATCTACCCACCAAATTGAAGATCTATCAGTCTAGTTTCCAACGCATTAAACTGTTTATCAATAAGACATTGGAGTAGAGAGATATAGACATTTTCGCGAGACTGCACAAGTTGCTAGGTGACAAGTAGGTGGGTCACCTACTTGGTTAAATGATAGCCAAAAAAGATGCAATTTCGGGTCAGCCAAAGAGCCCATTAAAAGGATTATCTCCTGCAATATATCCCTCATTATATTTCACAAATAACCAGACCTAAACCCCTGCAAACTTCCTCCCAAATATTATCCACAAACCCTAATTGATTTTCCCTCTCTTTCAAGTTCAAATTGGGGGTAAACCCTAGAGTTTGAAGAACCAAGATAAGGGCTTAGTTATCCAACAAGTAAGGTGATTTTACTGCTCTCTTTCATCCATTTTTTGTGTTGTAAATTCATGGTAATTCTTTTTATACTTGTAAGAACTCACGGGGCGGTGATCGAAAGCCGTGAGTTCGAGTTATTCACTTGTAGCGGACTGTTTTGCGGATTGTTTTGTGTTGCTGTTGGACTGCGTGTTTTACTACTGTATTGTGGAGTTTTGGAGGAGGAAGGGTTTGTAGAAACACAATATATATATATATATATATGTAGGTTTGTGGTCTGGTCGTTCGTCGTAACATTTCCGGGTCGTTTGACACGACTACGGTGGTCGTCTTATGTATGAAGTTATTAGGTTATGTGTGGACTGTTTTGGGAGGATCAACTTGAATATTATTGATGTTGTTTGGGCTATTTGGTGATTGTTTTGACTTGTGTGAAGTCATATATATAG
>ML292751.1:12321-30212 GCA_005239495.1 Nicotiana undulata | reverse complement strand
TATATATATATATATATATATATATATATATATATCCAAAATAGTGCCAAACTGCTCAACCTTTCTGTACCACAAGGGAACCAAATACGCAATCAATACTCCTCCAAAATAACCAAAATAATATTTAACAGCAAAGTACTAAGGCCTAGTAATCATAGAAACAATAATGAACATAGAACAATTAAGACAGGAGTCAATTAAATTGGAAACGAGAAGGGATCATGTTTAACAGACAATTTGGTGGTGCATAGATACTCGTCACCTCACCTATACACCACACACATGCTAATTCACATAACAAATAAATTTATGGATTCTTATTCCCTCAAGTCAAGGTTAAACCAAGCACTTACCTCAATTTCGCATGCCACTCACTGCTCAATTATAGCTTTTTCTTTAGAATCTTGCTCTAACTTGCTCGAATCTAATCATAATTAACTTAATATTGTTAATTAAGGCTAAAGGAATTAACTTTATTGAAGATTATAATTTTTCCTAAGTTTTCTAAAAAATAGTGAAAAACCGACTCGGGGCCCGCTTGGTCTAAACTCGGGGTTCGGACCAAATTATACGCATTCACCCACGAACCCAAATATACAATTAGTTTCGAAATCCAACCTCAATTCGATGTAAAAATTTGATTTTACAAAATTTCTTAATTCTACCCAAACCCTCAATTTTTTTACCATGAAAATTCTTAGTTTTTACTTTAAATATGAAAAACAATAAGGAATTGAAAGAGTAAAGTTTAGAATTGATTACCTATGACTTGGGGATGATATTTGGTGAAGAAATTCGCTTTTAGGGTTGTGGGGTTCGAAAATATGAAGAAGAATAAGAAGAAGAAGGTCTGCCCGTTTTTAAACGAGTATTTATATTGCTTGGCAGGCCTTCTATGCGTTCGCATAGGGCCTGCCGCGTTCGCATAGGGTAATGGGCTTGAAGGGGATGCGTTCGCATGGGGGATTTGCATCCGTACCCGTTTTTAGTGTCACGTTTTAACTTATACCCGCTTTGCAAAATAATTGCAAGCGTACCCACTTTTGGCAAAAACTTCAGGCATACGGGCTTGAAGTAGCAAAGGCAATCATGCAAAACTTCAGCATTCTAGTAGACGGTCCTGAAGTAGCAAGTGTGCTGAACCAAGTGTGCTGAAGTTTTTGTTTGTTGATGAACTTAAGCATAGTAGCTGAAGTTTTGTTCTCTATTTGATGAAGTTTTTGTTTGTAATTGCTGAAGTTTTGTTTTTGTAACTGGCGAACTTCAGCTCTAGAGCTGAAGTTTTTGTTTTTGTAACTGACGAGCTGAAGTTTTTGTTTTTGTAACTGGCAAACTTCAGCTCTAGAGCTGAAGTTTTTGTTTTTGTAACTGGCGAACTAGAGCTGAAGTTCGCTAGTTACAAAAACAAAAACTTCAGCAAATTACAAACAAAAACTTCAGCTGCTGCGAATCTTAGCTGCTGAGCTGAAGTTATTTAAAAAGTGGGTACAAGTTAAAAGTTTTAAAAAAATGGGTATAGGTTAAATGGGGGCGACCAAATAGGACGCCCCGTGTAATTTTTACCGTTCGCATAGTGCTTTTGGGCTCCCCCTCCCCCATGGCCATTTTACACTATGCGTTCGCATGGGGGAGCTATGCGTTCGCATAGCACAGATGGTAGCCCCCCTGAAGTTTACTCTATGCGTTCGCGTTCAGTGTGATGCAAACGCAATGCATTAAATATTTGTGCACCAGCAACAACAATTACAATAGAAGCTTAAGTGTAAAAAGATCCTGTGGCCTATCCGAAACTCACAGAGCTCTTGGGGCTCTAAACAAAACATGCACGCAAGTCTAAAAATATCACACGAACTTGCTCGTGCGATCAAATCACGAAAATAACATGTAAAACTATGAATTAAACCTCAAAACTCATTATTTCATCAAGAACTCCCAAAGTTCATAATTTCTCAACCGGATGTCCGAATCACGTCAAATAAACTCCGTTTCACCAAATTTCACAGTTAACCTTTAAATATCATAAGAAATTGGTACCGGGCTCCGGAACCAAAATATGGGCCCAATACCAATGGTTTCAAACATAAATTCTTTTCTTCATTTTATTAATATTTCAGCAAAACAATTTCTTTCAAAAATTGATTTCTAAGGCTTGGGACCTCAGAATTCATTTTCGGGCATACGCCCGAGTCCCATATTTTACTGCGGACCTCCCGAGATCGTCGGAACACGGATCCGGATCCGTTTACTCAAAATGTTGACCAAAGTCAACTATATCAAATTTTAACTCTAGAAATTACTATTTCTCATGTTTTCACATAAAAGCTTTCCAGTTTCACTCCCGGACTGCGCACCCAAATTGAGCTATTTAAAATTAATATTTTTAGGGCTATTAAGCCTAGCACGGAGTCTAAATTCATAGAATGACCCCTTGGGTCATCTCAATCTCCACCTCTAAAATAAACGTTCGTCCTCGAACGGACATAAAAAATTACCTGAAATGACGAACAAGTGTGGATATCTACTTTGCATGCCCAACTCGGACTCCCGAGTAGCTGCCTCAACGGGCTGGCCTCTCCACTGCACTCGAACTGAAGGATTACTCTTAGATCTCAACTGACGAACTTGCCGGTCTAAAATAGCTACCGGCTCCTCCTCATAAGTCAAGTCCTTGTCCAATTGGACAGAGATGAAGTCTAACACGTGGGACGGGTCACCATGATATTTTCGTAGAATAGACACATGGAATACTGGATGAACTGAGGATAACCCTGGAGGAAACGCGAGTCTATAAGCTACCTCCCCCACTCTATCAAGAATCTCAAATGGCACGATATACCTAGGGCTCAACTTACCCTTCTTTCCAAACCTCATAACACCCTTCATGGGCGACACACGAAGCAATACTCTCTCTCCCACCATGAATGCCACATCACGAATCTTACGATCGGCATAACTCTTTTGCCTAGACTGAGCTGCACGAAGTCTCTCCTGAATAATCTTGACCTTATCCAAGGCCTCCTGAACTATGTCTGTACCCAGTAACCTAGCCTCTCCCGGCTCGAACCATCCAACTAGCGATTTGCACCGTCTACCATATAATGCCTCATAAGAGGCCATCTGAATGCTCGTCTGATAGATATTATTATAAGCAAACTCCGCTAACGGCAAGAACTAATCCCACGAACCTCCAAAGTCGATGACACAAGCGCGGAGCATATCCTCCAATATATAAATGGTACGCTCGTACTACCCGTCAGTCTGAGGGTGAAATGTTGTACTCAACTCCACTCGGGTACCCAACTCACGCTGAACTGCCCTCTACAAGTGCGAAGTAAACTGCGTACCTCGATAAGAAATGATAGACACAGACATACCATGAAGGCGAACAATCTCCCGAATATATAACTCAGCCAACCGCTCTGAAGTATAAGTACTCGCCACAGGAATGAAATGTGCTGATTTAGTCAGCCTATCCACAATAACCCAAACTGCGTCAAATTTCCTCTGAGTCCGTGGGAGTCCAACAACGAAGTCTATGGCGATACGCTCCCACTTCCACTCAGGAATCTCTATCCGCTGTAGCAAGCCACCAGGTCTCTGCTGCTCATACTTTACCTGCTGACAATTTAAGCAATGAGCCACATACGCAACAATGTCCTTTTTCATCCTTCTCCACCAATAATACTGCCTCAAATCTTGGTACATTTTGGCTGCTCCTGGGTTAATCGAATACTTAGAACTGTGAGCCTCCTCAAGGATCAACTCACGAAGGCCATCAACATTAGGCGCACATAACCGACCCTGCATCCTCAAAACGCCATCATCTCCAACTGTAACCTGCTTGGCACCACCGTGCCGAACTGTGTCCCTAAGGACCATCAAATGCGGTTCATCATCCTGCCGCTCACAGATACGCTCAATTACAGAAGACCGAGCGACTGTACAAGATAGAACGCTGCTGGGAGAAATATCCAACCTCACGAACTGATTAGCTAATGTCTGAATATCTGAGGCTAACGGTCTCTCACCAACTGGAATATACACAACGCTACCCATACTCACCGCCTTCCTACTCAATGCATCGGCCACCACATTGGCCTTCCCTGGATGATACAATATGGTGACATCATAATCCTTCAGTAACTCTAACCATCTCCGCTGCCTCAAATTTAGATCTTTCTGCTTGAATAAGTATTGGAGGCTGCGATGGTCAGTAAAAATCTCACACGTCACGCCATAAAGATAGTGCCTCCAAATTTTCAATGCATGAACAATGGATGCCAACTCTAAGTCATGAATAGGATAATTCTTCTCATGGACTTTTAGCTGCCGAGACGCATATGCAATCACCCTGCCATCCTGCATCAATACCGCTCCAAGGCCAACTCGGGAAGCATCACAATACACCGTGAAAGAACCCGAACCTGATGGTAACACCAACACCGGTGCTGAAGTCAAGGTTGTCTTGAGCTTCTGAAAGCTAGCCTCGCACTCGTCTGACCATTTAAACGGGACACCTTTCTGAGTCAATTTAGTCATTGGGGCTGCTATGGATGAAAACCCCTCTATAAAACGACGGTAGTAACCCGCCAAATCCAAGAAGCTCCTGATCTACATAGCTGTAGTGGGTCTAGGCCAGTTCTTGACTGCCTCAATTTTCTTAGGATCAACCTGAATACCCTCTGCTGATACGATATGACCCAAGAAGGCTACTGAATCTAACCAGAAATCACATTTTGAAAACTTGGCATACAACTGATTATCTCTCAAGGTCTGGAGTGCTATACGGAGGTGCTGCTCATGCTCCTCCCGACTGCGGAAGTATATAAGAATGTAATCAATGAACACGATCACGAAAGATTCCAGATGGGGCATGAAAACCCGATTCTTCAAGTCCATAAAGGTTGCTGGAGCATTAGTAAGCCCAAAAGACATAACCAAAAATTCATAGTGCCCATACCTCGTCCGAAATGCTGTCTTAGGAACATCGGACATCCTAATCTTCAGCTGATGATAGCCCGATCTCAAATCAATTTTCGAATATACCTTAGCACCCTAAAGCTGATCAAATAGGTCATCAATTATCGGCAGCGAATACTTATTTTTTATGGTAACTTTATTCAGCTGCCGGTAATCTATACTCATTCTCATCGACCTATCTTTCTTCTTTACAAACAAAACCGACGCACCCCAAGGCGAGACACTGGGTCTTATGAAACCCTTATCTATAAAGTCTTTCAACTCTTTCAATTCGGGTGGGGCCATCCGATATGGAGGAATAGAAATGGGCTGAGTGTCGGAGCCACATCAATATAGAAATCAATATCGCTGTTGGGTGGCATACCCGACAGGTCTGCAGGAAATACCACGGGAAACTCACGAACAATAGGAACTAACTCTATGGAAGAAACCTCGGCATCAGAATCACGAATATGTTCCAAATAAGCCAAACACCCCTTTTCCACCATGCGGTGAGCCTTGGCATATGAAATCACCCGGCTGGGAGAATGACCAAGAGTCCCTTTCCATTCAAATGGAGGCAACCTCGATAAGTCTAAGGTAACTGTCTTGGCGTGACAGTCTAAAATGGCATAATAGGGCGACAACCAATCCATGCCCAATATAACATCAAAATCAACCATGTCTAGAAGTAAAAGATCCACACTAGTTTCATGACTTTCAATGACTACCACGCACGAACGATATACTCGATCCACCACAATAGCATCCCCCACCGGCGTAGACACATAAACAGGAACACTCAAGGGATCACGAGGCACATTCAAATACGAGGCAAAATAGGGTGAAACATACGAATAAGTAGACCCCGGATCAAACAAAACTGAAGCAACTGTATCACAAACTGAGATGATACCTGTAATAATAACGTCGGAGGACTCCGCCTCAGGCCTGGCTGGAAATTCATATAATCGAGGCTGGGCCCCGCCACCCTGAACCACACCTCTGGGAGG
The DNA here is from genome assembly GCA_005239495.1 of Nicotiana undulata. Lineage (NCBI taxonomy): Eukaryota > Viridiplantae > Streptophyta > Magnoliopsida > Solanales > Solanaceae > Nicotiana > Nicotiana undulata. Next base: position 24,240 of record ML292751.1, on the reverse strand, counting down.
ACCTCCACCTCTAACATTTTGGCCTTTACGTCTAACTACGTGACCCCTACCCTTTGCTGGCTGGGCAGGTGGTACTGGAGCTGGTGCTGAAACTATAGCACGAGAACCCTGCTGCTTAAACTGATTACCCACGTACTTCGGACAAGTCCTCCATACATGCCCATATTAACCATACTCGAAACATCCCTGCTGAAGAGTATGCTGACCCGGACGAATCGGCTGACCACGCAGAACACTCTGTAGAGGAGGTGCTCTAATAGGAGCTGAAGGAGAACTGTAGACTGGCTGAGCAGAAGGAGGCAGATAAGAACCACGACCAATCGAAGTACCATGTGAAACCTGTAGTGCTGAATGAAATAGCCTGGAAGAATGTAAATGAAGTTCCGCCTCCAGATGAGGCACCACTGAAACCACCGGAATGGCGAGGTCTCTTGTTTGACCCCGGACCTCCCATCCTAAGAACTGACTCAACCCTCTTAGCTATATTAGCTGCATACTGTAAAGAAATCTCGGTCCCTGTCTCCTTGTCCATATGCAACCTGATTGGCTGAGCAAGGCCATCAATAAACCGCCTGACCCTCTCTCTCTCCGTGGTAAATAAGAGAATAGCATGTCTAGCCAAATCCACAAAATGAGTCTCATACTGGGTCACAGTCATGCTGCCCTGCTGAAGTCGCTCAAACTGGCGACGCTTCTCCTTTCGAGTAGTAACAGGCAAGAACTTCTCGAAAAAGAGATGAGAGAACTGATCCCAAGTCAGAGCAGGTGATCCAACTGTCCTAGTCAACAAATAGTCCCTCCACCATTTCTTGGTGGAACTAGTCATCTGAAAAGCCGCAAAATCGACCCCATTGGTCTCAAGAATACCCATATTACGCAGAACCTCATGAAAACTATCTAGATATTCCTGGGGGTCCTCTGAAGTAGCATCACTAAAGTGGACAGGGAAAAGCTTGATAAACCTGTCCAGTCTCCACAAAGCATCCGAAGACATAGCTGCCCCATTAACGGGCGTCACTGCTGCAACCGGCTGAATTACCCCAACTGGATTGGCTACTGGGGTCTGAACCTGAGGAGTAGTATAAACTGGAGTGTGGGTAGCAGGAGTCTGGACCCCTCCTCCAGCCTGAGATACGGCTTCTGCAACCGAGAATGTGCCAGTCTGGGCCACACTCTCCATCAGGCCCACTAAATGGACCAAAGCATCCTGAAGAACCGGGGTAGCAATAAACCCCTCGGGAACCTGAGTTGGTCCCGCTGGAACGGTCTGAGCTGGAACCCCCTCATCGATCTTGATCTAAGGTTCCACATCTGGAGCTGCTGCCTGAGCAATGGGCTGAGTCCTGCCCCTGCCTCGGCCTCAAGTGCGGCATTGGCCTCTGCCCCTAGTAGGAGTTGCTGCTGCTGGAGGACTGGAATTCTGGTAAGCGGAAGATGAAGAACGTGTTCTCGCCATCTGTGAGAATCCAAATCAATATTTGAGATACAAGAATCACACGATAGAATAGAAATAGAAATGGAGTTGTTTCCTAACTCAATAGCCCCTGAGAGATAAGTACAGACGTCTCCGTACCGATCCTTCAGACTCTACTAAGCTTGTTCGTGAATTGTGAGACCTAAGCAACCTAGTGATCTGATACCAACTTGTCACGACCCAAATTCCCAACCTTAGGGATCGTGATGGCGCCTAACACCACACTTGCTAGGCAGGCCAATGTTAGAACTCGATTAGCAATTTCCTTTAATTAACCAATTAAACATGATAAAATAATTTCCAAAAATTAACTTAATTTAGTGACTTTGAAAGATTGATTCCAAATATAGACGAATAAACAACTAAATAAAATGAGCCATGAACTAATTATATAAATACTCAAACTACCCCAGGGTCTGGTGTCACAATTCACGAACTACTAAAGAATACTACAAATAATGGGCTGAAAGAAATAATGTATAATTGTTTTGAATCAAATAAAACAGTAATCTAAGTAATATAGAGAAGACTCTCGGGATTTACGAACGCCGGCAGATATACCTCGTGTCTCAGGAAAAGAAATAGGTAGCCGCTCTAAATATCTCTATTGTTGGCCGGTACCTGGATCTGCACAAAAGAGCACAGAGTGTAGTATCAGTATAACCGACCCCATGTACTGAGTAAGTGCCGAGCCTAACCTCGACGAAGTAGTGACGAGGCTACGGCGGGGCATTAATAATATAACCTGTGACGATAATAAATAATAAAGCAAGAAAGAATCTAAAAAGAATAAATACTAACAACTACAACAACGATTTAAAGTAACCCAGTCACCTTTTTCGGGTCTCAACTATAACCAAACCTCAAATAAAGTTCCAAATTTCCAAACTTTACTTTAAATAACCACATGTACAGAATATGAGAAAAATCGTAGAGTAAACAAGAATTCCCAAATCTTTGTAATTAAAATCTGGAAAACACAATTATTCTCCCTTATCACTATCTTGTTGCGACGTGCAACCCGATCCCACCTGTCCACCCTTATCACAATCATTTATCCATCCTTATCACAATCTTTTATCCATCCTTGTCACAATCAATTTCTCCACCCTTATCACAATCAATATCGCCCCCTTATCACGATCAATTTTATTTATTTATCAAAACTTTCACAACTCAGGTCAAGCCTTTCACAACACTTTTATTTCAACAATTGTAAACAGGAAACTATGTTTCTCACAAACTCACTGAATATTATCACAACAACAAGAAACCAACAGGAGAATATATATATATCAAAGTGCTCAACCTTTCTGTACCACAAGGGAACCAAATACGCAACCAATACTCCTCCAAAATAACCAAAATAATATTTAACAGCAAAGTACTAAGGCCTAGTAGTCATAGAAACAATAATGAACATAGAACAATTAAGACATGAGTCAATTAAATTGGAAACGGGGAAGGGATCATGTTTAACAGATAATTTGGTGGTGCATAGATACTCGTCACCTCACCTATACACCACACACATGCTAATTCACATAACAAATAAATTTGGGGATTCTTATTCCATCAAATCAAGGTTAAACCAAGCACTTACCTCAATTTCGCAGGCCACTCACTGCTCAATTATAACTTTTCCTTTAGAATATTTCTCTAACTTGCTCAAATCTAATCATAATTAACTTAATATCATTAATTAAGGCTAAATGAATTAACTTTACTGAAGATTATAATTTTTCCTAAGTTTTCTAAAAGAAAGTAAAAATCCAACTTCGAGCCCGCTTGATCTAAACTCGGGGTTCGGACCAAATTATGTTTACCCATTCACCCACGAACCCAAATATATAATTAGTTTCGAAATCCGACCTCAATTCGATATAAAAATTCGATTTTTACAAAATTCCCTAATTCTACCCAAACCCTCATTTTTTTTACCATGAAAATTCTTAGTTTTTGCTTTAAAAGTGATGAAAAACAATAAGGAATTGAAAGAGTAAAGTTTAGAATTGATTGCCTATGACTTGGGATGATATTTGGTGAAGAAATTCGCTCCTAACGCTATGGGGTTCGAAAATATGAAGAAGAAGAAGGTCTGCCCGTTTTTAAAAGAGTATTTATATTGTTGGGCAGGCCTTCTATGCGTTCACATAGAGCCTGCCGCGTTCGCATAGGGTAATGGGCAGTGGCCTATGCGTTCGCATTGAAGGGGATGCGTTCGCATAGTGCTTTTGGGCTCCCCCTCCCCAGGCCCATTTTACACTGTGCGTTCGCATGGGGGAGCTATGCGTTCGCATAGCATAGATGGTGGCCCCCTTGAAGTTTACTCCATGTGTTCGCGTTCACAGTGATGCGAACGCAATGCATTAAATATGTGTGCACCAGCAACAACAATTACAGCAGAAGTTTAAGTGTAAAACGATCCCGTGGCCTATCCGAAACTCACTCGAGCTCTCGGGGCTCTAAACAAAATATGCACGCAAGTCTAAAAACATCACACAGACTTGCTCGTGCGATCAAATCACGAAAATAACATGTAAAACTATGAATTAAACCTCAAAACTCATCATTTCATCAAGAACTCTCAAAGTTCATAATTTCTCAACCGGATGTCCGAATCACATCAAATAAACTTTATTTTTCACCAAATTTCACAGTTAACCTTTAAATATCATAACAAATATGTACCGGGCTCCGAAACCAAAATACGAGCCCGATACCAATGGTTTCAAACATAAATTATTTTCTTTATTTCATTAATATTTCAGCAAAATAATTTCTTTCAAAAATTGATTGCTAAGGCTTGTGACCTCAGAATTCATTTTCGGGCATACGCCTGAGTCTCATATTTTACTGCAGACCTCTCGGGATCGTTGGAACACGGATCCGGGTCCGTTTACTCAAAATGTTAACTAAAGTCAACTTTTATCAAATTTTAACTCTAGAAATTACTATTTCTCATTTTTTCACATAAAAGCTTTCCAGTTTCACGCCCGGACTGCGCACGCAAATTGAGGTATTTAAAATTATCTTTTTAGGACTATTAAGCCTATCACAGAGTCTAAATTCATAGAATGACCCCTTGGGTCATCACATAAACCTCCACTAACTACCACTAACTAATCTGGTAATAGTCTAACTAATAGTGTGCTGACTCAACGTAATTACAAGATAAAAAGTCTTTATATCCTCCTCAAGTTGGATGTGAGGAGATCACACCCAACTTTCCAAGAACATAACAATGCTTGATCCCAGTGAAAGCTTTAGTAAGCATATCTGCAAGCTGCTCTCCAGTGCGAATGTGGTGCAAAGAGATGAGGCCTTCCTTGAGTTTGGTGCGCACAAAAGGGCAGTCTATTTCAATGTGTTTGGATCTTTCATGGAACACATGGTTTCTAGAAATATGCAGGGCAAATAGACTGTCAAAATGCAAAGGTATTGGCAAACAAACTGGCATAGTGAGTTCTTCAAGTAGTCTTGACAGCCAAACAAGTTCACCAACAACCTTTTTGAGGGCTCTGTATTCTGCTTCTGCTGAGCTTCTGCTGAGGAGAGAGATATGGTTTTCTGTTTCTTGGGCTTCCAGCTGACAGGGCTGCCACCCAATAATACAACATAACCAGATACTGATCTTCTAGAAATAGGGCAGGCTGCCCAATCAAAATCACAATAGGCAGAACTGAAAGATCATCTACATTGCTGAAAGACAACCCCAAAGTAGAGTCCTTCTTCAGGCACCTTAGCATATGATAGGCTGCATGCAAGTGAGTCTCCCTAGGATCTTGCATAAACTGACTGAGATTTTGAACCCCATATTCTATGTCTAGCCTAGTATTAGAAGGAAGTTCAGTTTTCCAAGTAATTTCCTGTAGAAAGTAGGATAAGGCAATGGAACCCCCTCTTTAGCTTTCAACTTCATCGTAGGATCAAGGGGAGAAGTCAAGCCTGGGAAATACAGACACTCATATTCCTTTAACAAATCTAAGACAAATATTTTTTGTGAAATTATAATACCATCTGACTTGTAAAGGATTTCTAGTCCTAGAAAGTAATGTAACTTCCCCCAAATCCTTAATTTTGACTTTTCGTGTAGGAAAGCCTTGAGCTGATTGATTTTTTATTAATCAGTTCATGTGAGCAACACATCATTAACATATACTGCTACAAAGACAATAGAGGAACCTTGTTTTATGTGGAATAAGGAATAGTCATACATGGAGTGTGTGTACCCTCTTGAGTATAGTACTTCAGTCAACTTATCATACCATTTTATATTGGCCTACTTCAATCTATAAAGGTATTTGTTAATCTTGCAAACTAACCCTGGAGAGTGCATTTCAAGGCCCGGAGGAGCCTGCATATACTCCTCCTCATGCAAATCTCCTTGGAGAAATGCATTGTTCACATCCAGTTGTGAGATTTCCCATTTTTTCTTTGCAGCTATGGCGATGAGAGACGTGATAGTGGTCATCTTGAGTACTAGAGAGAAATTCTATGTGTAGTATATACCAGCTTGTTGAGTGTAACCCTTTACAACTAATGAGCAGAAAAGCAAGGAAGATCACAAATTTTTTCAAGTGTAAGATTACCTTTCTTCAGACACTTAGAACAGAGGAAGTACAATCCATCATACATCTTACCAATCTCCAAAGGCTTCTTCCGTGAAGGGCCTGCAGTAGACCAAAAGTGTCAGAAAAAGATGCAATGAATTTGAGATGTATTACTAAGGAACTGATAGGCACTATATTAGACTTGAAGGATGGAATAAACAAGACTTTGTACAGAACAATTTTAGGCGTCAGGGGTACATCTCCAATTTCAGTTACTCTAACTTTGTAACCATTTGGAAGTTTAACTAATAGAGGATATGGTAGGTTTACAATGTTTTGTAGGTGAGTTTTTTTAAAAGTCATATGGTGTGATGCCCTGGAATCTAATATCCATAGGTCAACTTTTGCACTAAAACATTTGCATGATGGATTATAAAAATCAATTGAAGAGGTACAAGCAATCATACCTGCAAAGTTCACAGAAACTCCACTAGACATATTTGCATTGGCTGAATTTTCCCTAGTACTTCCAATCAGAAAATGCTGCAGCAGGCCGACAATTTGTCCCTATTGCTCCTTTGAGAGGCTCATGTTTTGATTTTCTCCTGGGTGTTCCACCTCCTCCCCTCTATCTACGGTTGCAACTACATTTGCCATGGTATTTTTCCCTTTGTTGAACCTTGTACTATTATTGTATCCTTGAGAACTCTATATGTACTGTTGTGACCCTTGAGACCCTTGATTAAAACCATATGGGTATCCATGTATCTTATAGCACTTGTCTTTGGTGTGACCTGGTCGTTTGCAATGATCACAAAAGGGCCAAGGTCTATTATTTGTAATTTAATTTCCAATTGAGTAGATTGTTTTGAAGTCTCTTCCTCCCGGATTAACATTTAATGCAGTGGAATCAACATTAAGTTGATTTCTTGGCCTGAATTCCCTCTACTTTCTGTATCAACAGAGAAAATGCATGTGCCATGGATGGTAGGGGGTTCATCATGAGTATACTTCCTCGAACAACTGTATAGACTTCATTGAGACCCATAGAAATTGTATGAACCTTCTATCTTGTTCTGCCTTATTCATTATTTCCTTTGCCCCACAGGTACACTCACAACTACAGTGAGTTTTGATACTCAGAATGTTTAATTCTTCCCAGAGCTTTTTTTTTTTGTAGTAGCCAGTGATATCAAGCACTCCTTGGCTCAAATCATTAATTTCTTTATGGATTTGATACAGTTTAGCTCCATTTGTTTGGTCATACTGCGTCGCGACCCAAATTCCCAAGCCGCCTAACATCATACTCGCTAGGCAAGCCAATGTTAGAATTTAGTTACCATTTTCTTTTACAATTAATTTAATATAAGTAAACAATTTTAAACATGTGATCACAAATGCGAAGTAAAATAAATACTGCTTAACCACGAAATTTTCTACCACCTAGAGCTGGTGTCACAATTCACGAATATTCTATGAATAACTACAAACATTGGTCTGAAAGATAAGTATATCTGTCTAGAAAGAAAATGAAACAGAATGTAGAACACAGAAGGGGACGCCAGGGCCTGCGGACGCCTGCATGTCTACCTTGGGTCTCCTGGTGAATGCTAGCAATCGACTTCTCGATCAGCCACAGTCTGCTCCAAAATCTGCACAGAAAGTGCAGAGTGCAGTATCAGTACAACCGACCCCATGTACTGATAAGTGTCGAGCCTAACCTCGACGAGGTAGTGACGAGGCTACAGTGGGGCGTTTATAATATAACCTGTATGCAGTGTATAATAGAACAAAAAGTAAATACTAAACTAAATGAAACAATAACTTGCAATAGATAAATAAGTAACCCAGCTATAACCAATACCCAAGAGAATTTCCACGTTATAGAATTGAATCACAGTAGGAGCAGAATATGAAAATAACAAAATGAAGCAGTGTGAATTCCGATTTCCATTATATAACCAGTAACAACATGAACATTCACCCTTATTACTCATTGTTGCGGCGTGCAACCCAATCCCGCCTGTCCACCCTTATTACTCCTCAATATATATATATATCACCCTTATTCCTCCTGTTGCGTCGTGCAACCCGATCCCACATGTCCACCCTTGTTACTCCTTATTGCGGCGTGCAACCCGATCCCACCAGACAATCACATTTCACCATTAATAATAAGAGTTTCACAATTTAGATAAAAATCCTTCACAATATTTATGTCTCAACCAATGTAAACGGAAAGGTGTACAATTAAGAAACTTCACCAATTTGTACTACACAACGGGACCAAGCGAAATATGCTATGAAACACTGACAAGCCAGTTTAAATCAATAATGTAACACAGTGACAACACGGAAAACAACTAATAGTTCAAATAAGAAACAACATCTAACATGAAACAATTAGACATGGAAGAATCAATAAGCATGAAGCAATTAAGGCATGAAGATAATAAATTGGGGACGGGGAAGGGAACAAGATAAACAGATAATTTGGTGGCGCATAGGTACTCGTCACCTCACCTATACGCCACACACATGAATTTTCATATAACACATAAGTCGGGGATCCTAATCCCTCAAGTCAAAGTTAGACCAAACACTTACCTCGATCCGACAATAACTCAATGCTCAACTATTGCTTTTCCTCTATTTTCCACCTCTGAACCACTCGTATATAGTCAATATCAACTTAAAAACATCAATTATCACTAAAGGAATCAAATTAAATGAATAATTCTACTATTTCCCGTTTTTCCCAAAAAGATAAAAAATCGACCCCGGGCCCGCTTGGTCAAAATACGAAATTCGGACCAAAACCTGATTACACATTCATCCCCGAGCCCGAATATGTAATTGGTTCTGAAATCCGACCCCAAATCGAGGTCTAAATTTACAACTTTATAAAGGTCCTAATTTCTACCCTTAAAGAACAAGATTTAGGCCTAGAAATAAAATGGGTGTTGATAGAAATTGAAAGAAATGAGTTTAAGAACATGAACCTATGATTTGGTATTGAATTCCCACTTCACAAATCGCCCAAAGTCGAGTTCTATGGAAGAAGATATGAAAATTTGGTCGAATCCCCGTTTTTGATTCTGTTTTAAAACACTGGACAAGCCTTGATCGCGTTCGCGAGAGGCCTGTCGCGATCGCGAAGCAGCGACTCGAATAGCCTACGCGTTCGCGAGTCCTTCCACGCGTTCATGTAAGGAACCTCCCCCCAGGCCTTCGCGTTTGCGACTCTGTGGCTGCGTTCGCGTAGAGGAACCAGACTTCCCTCCCCCAGGTCCCTTGACCATCGCGTTCGCGTGAGACTGACCGTATTCGCAAAGGGTACCACCCCCAGAGCTTCGCGGTCATGACCAGTCTTCCGCGTTCGCGAAGAAGAAAATTACCTCAGCCTGATTTACACTTTGTGATTGAGAGAGAGGCTTCGCGATCGCGAAGCACATGATTCCCGTGCACCAGCAACAGCAAAAACAGCAGAAATTCGAAGTCCGAATCACCCCGTAGCCTATTCGAAACTCACTCGAGCCCTCGGGGATCCAAACCAAACATGCACACAAGTCTAAAAATATCATACGGACTTGTAGTGCGATCAAATCGCTAAAATAACACCTAAAACTACAGATTTAGCATCAAAATCAATGAAATTCTCAAGAACGCTTTAAAGCTTCTATTTTCTCAACTGAGGGTCCGATTCACGTCATTTAAACTCCGATTATCACCAAATTTTACAGATATGGTTTAAATATTATAACGAATCTGTACCGGGCTCCAGAACCAAAATACGGGCTCGATACTGTCAAGATTAAGCATTAAACACATACTTTAAAACTATAGATTTTTCTGAAATTCAGTTAAAAATTCATTTCTCGGGCTATGGACCTCGGAATTCGATTTCGGGCATACGCCCAGATCCCATATTTTATTACGAACCCACCGGGATCATTGGAAAACGGGTTCGGGTCCGTTTACTCAAATCGTTGACCAAAGTCAACTAAAAATCATTTTAAATTTCAAAAATCATTATTTCTTCTATTTTTTTCACATGAATGATTTCCGGAATTACGCCCGGACTGCGCACACAAATCGAAGAGGAAAATTCTAAGATTTTTAAGGCTAATAAGCGTGGAATAAAGTCCTAAAATACGGAATGACCCTTTGGGTCATCACATATCGATCCTCCAGTTCCTTCCATAACTCAACAAAATTATTCACATACTCGACACCGCCAAAAATGTCCTTTTCCAGAGAATTTAGGATCCATGAGGTGATATCTTCACATCTCTCCCATTGGCGAAAATATGGAGACGTTGTATCGGGTCTCTTACTATTCCGTTAATAAAACCTAATTTATTTTTCACTGAAAGAGCTCTCAATACACTTCTTCTCCAGGAAAGATATCCAGTTCCATCAAATGGAACAAGTGCTATTGTGGAACCAGGACTGTCAGAAGGATGTATGTAAAGAGGGCTAGTTGCATCGATTACCGTTTGCGTTGTTGCTGTTGTGGTCATCTCTTCAGTATGTTCTGCAATCGCCATCAGAACTATGTAGAAACGGTTGGATTGATGTTCGTGTAGATGAAATGTAGCTTAATTTCTTCTATTTGTTGATGAATCATCACTGCATGCGTCGGATCAAGATTTTTCCCAAATTGTGATTGACGAAGAACCCTAGATTACTCAGTGACTAGAATTAACAGAAAAGGGCGTGGTCGATGAGAGAACCTCCGCTCTAATACCATGTCAAGATTACATATGTGGACTAAGATCTGTATCTTCTCCAATGGAGGATTCAACAACTTCTAGAAGATGAAGCTTGTAGAGAGAGAAACTCTGACATTTGTATTGAGTACTTTTCAATTATATACATGTGTACAACTAAGACACAACTGGCAAGAAATTAAGAAATAAACCTCCACTAACTAATCTACTAGTAGTCTAACTAACAGTGTGATGACTCAGCGTAATTACAAGATAAATGTAGTCTTAATAATTCTCATATTTGACTATGTTCTAGCTACTCCCTCTGTCTAAAATTATCTGTCGTATTTCTCTATTGCCCGCTCCTTAAGAAACATTAATTAGGAAAGGGGTTATACTATTTTATCCTTATTTATGTCTTAAGATAAAATTTCTCTGCATTGAATATTTATTCTTTAAGTGTTATCTCCATCTTCAAGAACAATTATTACTAAGGTTAAAAAAGGAAAAAATAATTAATCTTTTTTTGAACTTCTAAAATGACAGATAATTTGAGACAACTATTTTTAGTAACCATGACTAATAATATGACAAGGAGGGAGTAGCAATTAGATTTGCTTAATATTATGGCAAAGAATTTGAAACTCTTACAAATAGGAGTACATTTCCTTAATCATAATACTTAAAAAGTAGAGTCCGGAATCAAAGTGTGGTTCTTTTGGACTCAAAGAATCAAAATGTGTGAAAAAACATTGACTACCATAATATGTATAGCACGGTGAAATACTACGCTATACTTAATTATTAGGCCCACCAATAATTCTTCTGGTACCAATAATTCAACAGGGAATAACGCGGTGAAGTACCGCGCTATATGTAAACGTTGGGCCCACTAATAATTCTTCTGAACTTAATTGACAGACCAATAATTCAACTGGGTATAACGCACATATTTAAGGCGCTATACATCAAATTTTTCCTTATTTGAAGAGTTTCAGGATGATTTTGTAAAAATTCATTCAGAATCCTTCAAGTCTTCCAAAATATTTGTTCGTTAAGTTATTTTGCATTTTGTCATTATGTCAGAAGAGAGAAGAATTAAGGTTTCATTGTATTGGCGGGGGAGGGGGGAAGGGGGGGGGGGGGTTGTGGTGGGGGATAACTCAGTACGCTATAGTTG
>ML292751.1:0-12258 GCA_005239495.1 Nicotiana undulata | reverse complement strand
CGGGGGAGGGGGGAGGGGGGGGGGGAGGTTGTGGTGGAGAATAACTCAGTACGCTATAGTTGTTCTCCACAGTGTCATGTTAAGTTACATCTTACAATGGAGTACGATACATTGGTATCGTTGTTATGTAAAACAAAGAGTGTGAGGAAACGTTCGGTGAATATTAAAGTAACCGGAAGATATCCGTATTCTGTTGCTCCACAAGGGGTTGCTTGTTATACAGATTTTAACATTGAAGACGATGAAACTCTAATAGATTTTTTGAGGACTTCGGATGAACATCGGAAATATCTTGTGATAAAAATGTTGGAAATGTACGTTAAGGCTAAAGACATTCGCAATAATGAGGTTCCGCAAAGTAGGGATATCCCTCAATCATCGATGGTTATTTTGGAGCAGTTTTAGCCAGACATGTTCCGGGTGAAGGAGTTTGGCCCGAGCCCGATCTAAACTTATCTCCACGGGAGAATGAGGAGTGAGGAAATAAATTCTCCCCTAGTTTACATAATCCACAAGTCGAGTGGTAAACTTCAAGTTTTCTTTGTGTTACGATATTTATTGTTATGTTATGAATATGTATTAACACTCATATATTCCACAGGGGGGTACCGGCCTGATATGAATTTTACAAATTATGAACCAACGCCAGTTGGAATATGCCTAATTTTGGTGTGTTGGATCATGGTGGTCCATCCGGGAGTCATCATCAACAGGATAATGTCCATCATGGGTTTTAAACACATTATGATTTGTAAGTGAAGTGATAAAGCTATATGTAAAGTTTGGATCAATTTAAGAAACTCATTATTTTATTGGTTGTGCAGTGAAAACGAGCAACTTGAAGGTCCTGTCCTTACTCAATTTCCCGGAGACGACATATTTAATCGGGATCTGGCAGATGCGTAGAGTCATGAAGGGAATAGTGATTATGACAACAATACTGATGAGTATGGAGATGACACACCCTTCCATGATGAGGGTGATGATGAAGAGGAAGACAATGTTGATTCTGATTTGATGAGGGAGCATGATCCACCTCCCGTTAGACCAAGAGTGTACGAGTCCCACGTGTCGTTTCATTCAAGGGAGATTCCCTACATTGATCATTTGCCAAGTATGACGGATGTGGATGCCCTCACAAGGTTCTTGACGAAATTCGAACAACAATGTGGGATGAATCTAGAGAAACGATGTTGTTAAATGGCATGCTTTTTTCTAGTAAAGCACGCCTAAGCAGGGCGGTGCAAATGTACAACATAAAGGAGTGTCTTGAGATCGTGGTTCATGAGTCATCTACAGATGTATACAAGGTTGTTTATCATACATGATTTATGGGTTGTAATTGGATGTTGCGTGCGAGGAAGCTGAAAACAAATATGTGGGCTGTGGGTAAATACATTGGCACCCACAATTGTTAAATGGATACATTCAGCGGGAATCATTTTTACTTGAATGTTGACTTGATTTCTCTTGTCTTGATTCCACACATTGAAGCGTCCATAAGGTACAAGATCAAAGAGTGTATAACATCTGTCCACCAGGTATATGTGTGTACCATTACAATAAAAAAAAGGCATTTCTTGGGCGCAAACGTGCGTTCGAAATTGTTTATGGTAATTAGGATAAGTCCTTTGCATATCTACCCAGGTACATGGCCGCATTGCAACACTTTAACCCCAGGACTGTTGTTGAAAGGAAGCTTGAGCGGAGTCCAAGAATACCACAACACATATTCAGATATGTGTTCTAGGAATTTAAACCAGCCATTGATGGTTTTGTGCACTGTCGGCCGGTAATATCCATAGAAAGCACTCATGTCTATGGAAATTATGATATTAAGTTGTTGATCGCCGTTGCATTAGATTCTAATTTAAGTATATTTCCTCTAGCATTTGCTATTTGCTCCAATGAAAGCCAAGAGACGTGGACATTATTTTTGAACCACTTGAAGGAGCAGGTTGTTAGACATCATTCAGGTATTTGTCTAATATTTGATCGTCATGGCGTTATTTTAAGTTCTGTACAGAATTTACATGCATGGTAGGAACCGTATGCCTACCACAGTTACTGTGTGAGGCACCTGAAGGCCAATTTCCATAGGGCTCATCCGAACAAGGACTTGCATGATTTAATGTGGATGGCTGCAACAGATCACCAAGAGTGTAAATTCAGGAGGCGAATGGAATTGATCAGGCAGGAAGACCAAGGAGCCTATACTTGGGGTATGCGACATGAGATTTACAAGTGGACTTTGCATGCGGCTGGTGGTAGAAGATGGGGAATTCTTACTACAAATGTTTCAGAGTCTTTCAACGGGTTATTGAAGTCTGCACGTGGATTGCATGTCACTGCCATGGAGCGGATGTCATTCAAGTAGATGTTAGAGAGGGTTGTTGAAAGGTCCAGAGGTGAATCCTCACTGATAGAAAGGGGTGTTGAATTCATGCCAATACCAATGAAATGATTTGAGAAATACGAGAAGCGAGCACCGTGGCATTTATTTTTGCAGTATAGCAACGAGCGAAATATTTTTGAAATTTGCACCGCTATCTATCATAACCGGGGGAATAATACAACATCGTCTATGAAACTAGAAGGTTATGCTCCCTTGGAAAATGGTCCATCTATCACATGTCGTGCTCACATTCCATGAAGCGCTTTCAACATAGAGTTTTTGCGGAAACGAGGTACGTTGATAAAGAATATAGTGGTGTTTCATGCTTAAACACCTATAGTGGACAGTTGCAGCAAGTGGGTGCTGAGGATTATTGGCCGCCGGAACCATTTAAAATGGTGTGTAACAGGAGTATGTGCGTCAACGACAAGTGCAGAAAAGAACGCGTATACGGAACCACATAGATGTTGGTGATACCGTTTATGCGCGTAAACGTGGCATATGTTCCCAAACAGGACACGACTGCCGTAAATGTCCTTCAGCTGGTTTGGGTAGCGGTGGTAATTCAGTTCCCAGTGGAAGTTCATCCAATGTGCCCAATTATCAAGGATACACATAGTGTTTTGTTTCAGTAATTTGTTGTAATAAGTGTATGTACATGTTCAACCTGCAGAATGTATGAATAAAATTATGTTTCCATTGGAGTTAAGTCTTATTGATATTTAGAATTAATACATCAGTACAACTATTTAACATACACCTGTCGCGCCCCCTTTTTCTATCGCACGGGTTAGGTACGGAGAGATTGAGTTTATGACATTTTTGGACAACTCCTTAAAAGAAAGGGTTTAAGGAAGAGTCGCCACCTAACGATTTTTATGGTGCTTTAGGGCACCTAGACTTGATAACTCATAAACTAGTTTGCATTATCAGAGATTGGGTAAGGACTAGAAATTATCCCAAGGGGAAGGTGTTAGGCACCCCTCAAGATCCATAATTGTGGGTCCCAGCCAAGAAGTTTTATGAATTTGGACGGACAAACAAGTAAGGCTCAGATAAGAGGAGATTTCACACAAAGCATAATTTATTAAAGGTTTTGAAAACATTACAAAAAAATAAAAAATAAAAAATAAAAATAAATAAAGAAATTATCCTAGGTTTAAAGTAATACGGATCACGTCAATGCAATACCCGGTATGTCACTTCCTCAAAGAGGCGGCTACATGTGGTATTAGCGCACGGGTCATCATATCCGTATTCTACCATTCCCACCCCGTAAAGGTTATTTAAAACGCGTGTGTTGGTCACGAATGCTTATCGCGTGCTATTACCCGTCCCATCCTATTAGTCCTGGAGGGTATTTAGGATTACTATTCCTACAAGGCAGGGACTAGGCTGAACCCTTAGGTTTAAAGGACAAAATGCTAGGCGACATACATAATAAGTAGGACTACATGTAAGGGAACACGTAAGGCAAATAAAGGCTCACAGATCCCTCCACAAGTAAGCATGTAAGTAGCACGTCTCAAGCACAACTAAAGTCTTAAAGACAGGATTTACAACAGGAGTTTAAAGTGAAACCAGTAAGTTGCAAAAGGATCTGCTTTAAAAAACTTAGCGATGAAGTAGACAATTCAATTTAGATTGAATAATTCAAAAAATGGTTGATTTTCAGAAATGCAGTTGTTTAGAGACAACGGTAGGATTTAGAAGATATACAGGGGTTTAAAGTTTCCAGAAAATACAGATGAAAATCATTAAAGCATGGTTTGCGGTGATATAGTGATTTTAAAAGAGAAGTGACTAAAATGCAGTAGCTTAACAGAGAGTAGTAGTTAAAAAAAGAATTGTAGTACAAGAGTGGTAAAATTGTACCAAAAATAGCAGGTTTACAGAGCAAGGATTCAGAGTGGCACAATTAGAGCGGAGTGAAGTAACTTTACAACCCATGATTACACTAAGCATGCACAACCCCCGAATCCACTATCCAGCCCCAGTTATTCATTTACAAATTATTACAAACCAGTAACAAATGAATTACAGTAATGAAAAAAGAAAAATAAGAAGTTATTCTATAGGTAGCCTTCAATCTGGCCCAATCTCCTAGCCTCACTCCTTTCGAGTTTCACAGCCTTACATGGCCTGGGTGCGGCAAAGTTCCCTAGGGCCCCAAATGGGTCCCTGGCCAATACCAGCACCCAAGCAAATTGCCAAGATTTTAACAAAGTGCAGTGTGGAATTACCAGCCTTGTGTGTCAAAGTTCAATGAGTACTCAGGGGTACTCAAGGCAATGCTCACACGAAGGGGGTAGGACCTAATTTCTAAGAGTAGTGTGAAGTGCAGGGAAGAGAGGAAAGTTCATAGTTTAAGAAAGGAGTTTTCTTTTAAAACTGGAGAGTTTTTTTTAAAAGACTAACTTGAAACAATCAGAAACACCAATCAAAGGTTCAACAATATAGAGTTGCACACAAGGACTATGGGGTAGAGGGGACAAATAGATCACATAATACCCAGGAGGTACAGAGACTCACTAGGCATGAATACACGAAATCACAGAGGTTCAGGGGACCAAGAAATGGTCAAGTTTAACAATAATAGTAGACAGTAAACGAATACATATATAACATGTAGGATTAAAAGCAAGTAACAGTCATGAGAACATGTAAGTCATAGACAGGATGACTAGTAACAGATAAAGGTTCAGGGACCAGGGGACAGGAAAGTTCATACATGATACAATAATAGAGATGGCCTAACAGATGCATACAAGAATAAGTAAAGCCCATAACAAGTATTGATTTAATCATAAACAGGTAAAGAAGTAAGCATGGAGAGTATCAACATGCAAACAGCGCATCAATTGCATGTAAAACAGTAGAAGTATAGGTAGAAAAACAATTAAGAATATAACATACTGAAGTAGTAATAACCACATTGGTTTGGAAACTTTTGAAGCTAAATCACTACATACCAGTAACAAGAGAGAGCACAACAGAATGAAAGAGCCAAGTATGATCACAATATTAGCCTTGGCTTTCAGCCGACTAATAACAATCAAGAGTAGAGAACAACAGTAGAGCAAAGAAAGAAAGAGAGCAAGAACACAAGAGAGAATAGTGTATTGCAATGTACTAGTGTATTGTCGTGTGAATTCTCAGTGTCTGTAAAGAGGGAAGATAAGTCCTTATATAGTTTTGAAAACAAGCAGTACTTAGGCAATGAGTGCACAAACATGGAAATAACAATCAATTAGTGTCAATTAAGCCAACCGGACTCCTTTAATTAAGGAGTCTAGTTCGAACGGTATAGTCGAGGAAGAATAAGGTAAGAAAATAAGTTTAATAAGGCTGATTAGTTCGGAAAAATCACATAGTACATAAACAAAGCCAAATACATAATGGGTAATTAAGGAAAGTTGAAATGATATCACATTTATGAAAATAAAATAGGGTATCAGTTGGAAAATCAATTAATAGGATTTCGAATTCTATTGTAATCATAGGGAATCCAGAGTAATTAAGGAAAGCCTCACATTAATATAGAAATAATTAAAAAATTGGTACAGAATTACAAAAAGAATATACAAGACCATGTATTTAAGGGAAACATTATAAGCATGGGATTCTTTACACACAAAAAAGATCAATATAAGACAAGTAAACATCCAGTAGGGTAAAGGTCGGAATTATCAAGCATTTAAATAGCAGTCACATGATTAACAGGAAGAGATACTCATAGAACAGCAGGAATTAGAGGTCGTGACCATGAATCAAAGCAGGAGTTGCAGAGAACACATAAATGCATAGTCAAGTAGTAAAGAACAACCCAGAATACTTAGCGTTTCAGCAATAATAGTTCAAATAACATAAAATCAGGAGATAATAGCTTAAAACACAGTAGAGGCGTGTAAAAAATCAGAGGAAAACAGTTTTGAGAACAGGGTCGAGAAAACCTAGTTTCAAAAGGAGACAAAAATGCTTAAAACTTGAAAAACCGAAAAGATCTAGTAGAGGATAGTTCAAAACATAAAAGAAGTGAGTCGAAATCGTTAAAATACAGAGATTTAAGAAGTTTAGGTCGAGATTAGGGTTTCTTGAGAAACCAAAGAGAGAAGTAAGGGAACCTGGCTGTGAAACTCAGGACAATGGTGTTTAGAGCACCATCGAGTCAAAACCCATCGGAGAAAGGCCGGAAATAACCCCAGGCAGAGCTTCCAGTGGTGGTCCGGCATGGTTGAAACCCATGGAGGTCTCTAAGACGGAGAGGATCGGAGAGATAAGGCTTCAAGGCGGCTGGTGGTCGAAAGGGGTGACACTGGAGGTGGCCGGAGAGACGGTGAAGGTCATCGGAGAAGAAGAAGAATCCAGAAGGTTCTAGAGAGAAGAGGAGAGGAAGAGGCGGATAGAGAGAGAGATGGTCTCGAAAATGAAAGACGGGGAGGAGGTTGGTTAGAGTTAATTAAGGAAATAAAAGATCTGGGTCGTTGATCTTATTTGATCAACGGCTCAGATCTGACCGGGGTTGGGCCGGGTAGAGAGATGGTATGGGTAGGGTCATTTGTGGGTCTGATGGGTTGGGTATTTGGGGTTCGAATGTGGCTAGAATTTAAATAAAAGAAGGCTAGGTGTTAAATACCCAATAAAAATAGGTAATTAATTAATAAAAAATATTTAATAATTATAAAAGATGAAATTAAGCTAAATAGGTAAAATTACATTAATTAACTAATATTAAATGTAAGAAAACATAAATTTCGAATTTAAAAAGGTATAATATATCTAATTAGGCCATAATTGCAAAATGATTGTAATTACAATTAAATAAGACCCAATTGGCCAATTCATGAAACAATTAGATTTTAATAAATAGAAAATGACTATAAATGATATACTGAGCTAGAAAGCATTTTTAAAATTATTTAGGGCATAGTTTATGAATTAAAATGGGGAAATAGTTTAAGTAAAAATATGAAAAATAGAGAAAAATACTCATTATTGCAAAGAGTGATTTTGAAAGCTGATATGCAAAATAATTTTAGGAAAAATTGGGTATCAATAGCTGCCCCTCTTTACCCGGGAAGGTTGAAAGAGTTGTCGGGTAAAGATATGATGGCCAATTTTTGACCGAGTGGAAATTGGATGAGAGATTTAGGCCGCACTCTGGTTTCTGAGCTACTTACATATTCTTGGTTTTACAGGAATCATGCCGTATGTAGTTCCGGAATCATCGGCGAAATTTACCGGTGATGTTTCACAAGAATGGACGCAAGGTGCAAGGTAAGGCAAAATTGGAAGGTCTTACGGGGTTGTTTTGGAGAACTAGAGCGGTCCGCTCCTACTTGGTTGGCTATTCAGGCCGGGTTACCTGCAACTAAAGAACAAACGTATATTGTGCATAATATAAACATGAAGCAAGTTCCCGTTGGACTATGAATGGTGTGTTTGGACAATTAGGATGATGTCCTTAGACCATGATGTCCTGGGACATGAATCGCTTAGCGCGGGATTCGAAGGCTATGAAATGATGTTCTCGGGCCATGAGGATGGTGCCTCCGAACCATGATCCCTTTGAATAATGATATGCAAGTTGAATATAAGAGATCCTTAGGCCATGAAATGATGTTCTCGGGCCATGGATATGGTGCCTCTGAACGATGACGCCTTTGGACAAGTTGGCGATATTTCAACTCATGAAGAATGCAGTAGTATAATGTTGGCAAGACAGAGCTTAGTCTTTCGATTTGCAAAAAGAAAAAGGGCAGAGCTTAGCCCGAAAGAAAGCGTAAATAAATAACGTAACGAAAGGTGACTGCTTTGAAAAGGTAGATAGGAGCTTAGCATAATGAAGTAAGATGAGGAGAGAGGTAGCGTAGAACCTCAGAAGGCAGAATGATAGCCTTATGCAATGCAAGAAATAAAATTCAGGGGAGGTAGCGTAGAACCTCGGAAGGCAGAATGGTAGCCTTGTGCGATGCAAGAATAAAGTGCAGGAGAGGTAGCGTAGAACCTCGGAAGGCAGAATGGTAGCCTTGTGCGATGCAAGAATAAAGTGCAGGAGAGGTAGCGTAGAACCTCGGAAGGCAGAATGGTAGCCTTATGCAAAGATGCGAATGCAGATGGAGGTAGAGCTTAACTTCGGAAGGCAGAATAGTAGCCTTATGCAATGCGAGAAAAATGCAGGGAGACAGTGCTTAGTCTCGGAAGGCAGAACAGTAGCTTTATGCAATGATGCGAATGCAGATGGAGGTAGAGCTTAACCTCGGAAGGCAGAATAGTAGCCTTATGCAAAGATGTGAATGCAGATGGAGGTAGAGCTTAACCTCGGAAGGCAAAATAGTAGCCTTATGCAAAGATGCGAATGCATGGGAGGTAGAGCTTAACCTCGGAAGGCAGAATAGTAGCCTTATGCAAAGATGTGAATGCAGATGGAGGTAGAGCTTAACCTCGGAAGGCAAAATAGTAGCCTTATGCAAAGATGCGAATGCATGGGAGGTAGAGCTTAACCTCGGAAGGCAGAATGGTAGCCTTATGCAATGCGAAAAATGCAGGGAGACAGTGCTTAGTATCGGAAGGCAGAATAGTAGCCTTATGCTGTGCAGAAAATAAAACAACAGTAAGAGTTCTTAGCTGATGATAAAGTGAGGTGATACGATTGTTACGAATGAAATATCGTTTGCAATGATGATAACAGTAAGCGTTGGCATGTGCGATGAGTTCAAGAGCGTATCCTTGAGAAGCATGCGTCTTGTGGGGATAATGGGATGTCTTGGGCTTTCGCCGTATTTGTGCCTACATCCAAAGAAAAATCGTGAGTTCTATAAAGGGGAGGGTTAGTTCGTATCCCTGCTGACTCGGATCGGCTTGTCTTCTTGATGATGATAACTTTGTTTTTACCACAGGGGTAGCGTTGCTAAAACAAGCTGTTTTTGAGAAATAAATATGCATGGTTTTATAAAATATGATATAATATATAGAAAAGAATAATTTTCTTTGGATGAACCAACGACCACAACGCGGTTCAAGACATTGCAACCTCTCTTGCTGCGGAGATTTGAGGGTCCTCCTCAAAATTATGCCCCAATTTGATGGGTGAAGGCTTCTAGCTGTTACTGGTGCGGTGCTCGGCTAAACTTGCTTCGGAATTTTGAGGTCCCTCCTCAAAATTCTGCCCCAGTTTCCATTCGTGGGGGGGTGGGGGTGGGGGGGAATGAAATTTTTATTAAAATGTGACCGAACCCATAGGGCTGCCTACGTATCCCCTCTTAAACGGGAATCAGGTCAGGCGTAGCTCACTTACAACATTGAGAAAAGCATAAAGAGTTACACATAGTAGCGCTTGACTGCATCTGAGTTGATTGGTTTAGGCCAAACTTCTCCATCCATTTCTGCAAGTATGAGTGCTCCTCCTGTCAGCACTCGGTGGACCATGTACGGGCCCTGCCAATTGGGAGAGAATTTCCCTTTTGCTTCGTCTTGAAGAGGAAAGATTTTCTTTAACACCAGCTGCCCCGGTGTGAATCGTCTTGGTTTGACTTTCTTGTTGAAGGCTCTGGTCATTCTGTTCTGATATAGCTGACCATGACAATCCGCGTTCATTCTTTTTCCATCTATGAGGGCCAATTGCTCATAGCGGCTTCTTACCCATTCTGCGTCGCTGAGCTTAGCTTCTTGTATGATTCTCAAAGATGGAATCTCAACCTCGGCGGGAATAACAACCTCTGTGCCATATACCAACATATAAGGAGTTGCCCCAGTTGATGTGCGAATCCTGGTGCGGTATCCCAGTAGGGCGAATGACAACTTCTCGTGCCATTGCTTGTGCTTCTCTATCATCTTTCTCAATATCCTCTTGACGTTCTTGTTGGCAGCCTCGACGGCTCCATTCATCTGCTGTCTGTATGCTGTGGAGTTCTTGTGTTTGATCTTGAAAGTTTCACACATTTCTTTCATCAAATCACTGTTTAGGTTGGAACCATTATCGGTGATGATTGACTCTGGAACTCCGAACTGACAAATAATGCGGTCACGGACAAAGTTGGCCACGACTTTCTTGGTAACTGCTTTGTAAGATGTTGCTTCGACCCATTTGGTGAAATAGTCAATGGCGACCAAGATAAACATGTGTCCGTTGGAGGCGGCATGCTCGATTGGTCCAATAACATTATGCCCCAAGTGGCGAACGGCCAGGGTGAGCTTGTTGTATTAAGCTCACTAGGAGGTACCCTTATCAGATCCCCATGTATCTGACATCAGTGGCATTTGCGGACATACTGGATGCAGTCTGTTTCCATGGTCATCCAGAAATAACCAGCCCGAAGTATCTTCTTTGCTAGAACAAACCCGTTCATATGAGGACCACATGTACCAACATGTATTTCCTCCAACAACTTTGTTGCTTCCTTTACTTCGACACATCTTAGCAAACCCAGATCGGGAGTCCTCCTGTATAGGATTCCTCTGCTATGAAAGAAATTGTTTGATAACCTTCGAAGAGTGCCCTTCTAAGTAGCGTTTGCAAGCTCTGGGTACTCTCCCTTTGCCAAGTATTCCTTGATATCATGAAACCAAGGTTTTCATCTACTTCCTCTTCAACATGGGTGCAGTAAGCTGGCTGATTGTGGATCCCCACCGGGATAGGATCAATGAAGTTCTTGTCTGGATGCTGGATCATAGATGACAAGGTAGCCAATGCATCAACGAACTCATTCTGGATTCTGGGAACGTGCCGGAATTCAATCTTTGTGAACCTCTTTCTCAATTCCTGCACACGATGTAGGTATGGAAGTATCTTGGAATTCTTGGTCGCCCATTCTCCTTGGACTTGGTGTATCAATAAGTCTGAGTCACCAATCACTAATAATTCCTGAACATTCATGTCGATGGCCAAGTTGAGCCCCAGGATGCAGGCCTCATATTCAGCCATGTTGTTGGTGCAGGAAAATCTGAGTTTTGCGGATACCGGATAATGCTGACCGGTTTCTGATATCAGGGTTGCTCCAATACCAACCCCTTTGAAATTTGCTTCTCCATCAAAGAACATCCTCCAACCGTCGTAGGATTCTGCAATGTCCTCTCCTACGAATGACACTTCTTCATCGGGGAAATACGTTTTCAATGGTTCGTATTCTCCGTCCACAGGATTTTCAGCAAGATGATCGGCTAATGCTTGTCCCTTGACCGCCTTTTGAGTTACGTAAATGATGTCGAACTCACTTAACAGGATTTGCCATTTAGCTAGCTTGCCAGTGGGCATGGGCTTCTGAAAGATGTACTTTAGCGGATCCATCCTCGATATGAGGTACGTTGTGTAGGCACATAAATAATGCCTCAGCTTCTGTGCGACCCAAGTCAAAGCACAACAGGTGCGCTCTAATAGATAATACCGGGCCTCATACAGAGTAAACTTCTTGCTGAGGTAGTAAATTGCTTGCTCTCTCCTCCCTGTTTTGTCATGTTGCCCGAGAACGCAACCGAAAGCTCCATCTAACACAGCAAGGTAGAGTAATAGAGGTCTACCCGGCTCTGGAGGTACCAAGATTGGTGGTGTTGAGAGGTACTCTTCGATTCTGTCGAAGGCCTTTTGACAATCCTCAGTCCATTTGGTGGAAGCATCCATTCTTAGCATCTTGAAAATCGGTTCACAAATGATAGTGGGCTGGGCTATGAACCGGTTGATATAATTGAGCCTTCCCAGAACGCTCATAACATCCTTCTTGTTCCTTGGTGGCGGCAATTCTCGGATGGCTTTGACCTTTGATGGATCTAGCTCTATTCCTCGATGACTGAAAATGAAACCTAGCAGCTTGCCAACAGGAACCCCGAACGCACACTTTGTGGGGTTAAGTTTCAGATTGTATTTCCTT
>MDKH01071712.1:0-23393 GCA_005239495.1 Nicotiana undulata | reverse complement strand
CTCGCGAATCATTCATGCGACTCAGGGGCCAATGACGTATATATATAATCTCCCGATCACGAAACATACCTGTGACTCGGGGCCAATGATGCAAAGTAAAACTCTCCCCGATCATGAATCATGTCTGTGACTCGGGGGCCAAAGAAAATATAAGTCCTCCCCGATCACGAATCATACCTGTGACTCGGGGGCCAAAGAAATTAGTAGTATCTTTCTCCCTGATCACGAATCAAACCTGTGACTCAGGGGCTAGTAAAATATAAGTGTAATTCCTGCCTGCTCACAAATCAAACTTGTGACTCAGGGGCTGGTAAAAATATAAGTGGAATTCCTCCCTGATCACGAATCAAACCTGTGACTCACGGGCAGTGAAAATATAAGTTCTCCCCGATCACGAATCATACCTGTGACTCGGGGGCCATGAATGCATGAATGCGTATATATGACAGCATGAATGGATATATATATGGGTATATTTAGACACCGTGGTACCGACTCTCCCACACTCAACGGGATCGGATACGCACATCTCACTGGATAGCCAAAGTTAGGATTTTTATCATATTATCCTCTTTGCTCAAACTATTACCATGATGGAACAATTCAAGTACAAGAAGGAAATTTTAACCACCTTCATTTATCTCAACAGCTCATTGTCAAGACTTATTTCATTATTCAAGTATAAGAAGGAATTTTAACCACCTTCATTTAGCTCAACAGCTCATTATCAATTATATCAGGAGTAACGCAATTACTCAATTGATGGAGTTCATAATTCTTATCTGAATATTATGTACATTTAATTCGCAGCTATCATAGCTCAATTTCATCATATATCAGTAATAACTCGTACAAAACATCAGATAATATCAAACAAACAGTTAAAACATGCTTGAAGAAACGCACTATACCGCGCTTAAGGATCAAGATTAACTCAATTAATCATCCCTCAATGGCCCAAAAATCCGAATTCACATTTTCATCAAAACCCTCTATTCTCCCCAACAATTTCTTATGAAATTCTATGAATTAGGAAGAGGAAATTCTCCAAGAACGGAAGAAATTTGACATGCGGAGGGTTACGGAATCACTTACCTGAGTTTCTAGGCCGAAATACCCGTTCTGGAGCTCTTGGGGTCGTCAACAATGGAGGAAATATGTTTTTTAGGGAAAGAAATCACGACTTGGGCATTTTTATAGGACTACCCAGCAGTTTCCGCACCTGTGACTTTTGGATCGCAGGTGCGGACTCGCACCTGCGGAATATTGGGTCGCGCCTGCGGAAAAAGTCCTGGGCACTGGGGATTTCTCGCACCTGCGGACTTTGAATCGCAGGTGCGGAGTCGCACCTGCGGGAATTTGTCCGCACCCGCGATGGTCTGGGCCCCTGGGGAAAGTCGCGCCTGCGAAGGGAGTTCCGCTGGTGAGAACCTCGCGCCTGCGGCTCATGGACCGCAGGTGCGGTCACACCAGTACATTCCCACCAACTATGAGTTTTGCTGGTTTTTGACCTCGATCGGTGTCCGGGAGACCCCTGGGCCCACCCGAGTCCTCGACAAATTATACCAACAAGTCCCAAATCATATGACGGACTTTCTCGAGCTCCCAGAACACTAAAGAAATCATTCAAACAAAAATTCACTCTCCAAAACCCCTTAGATCAAGCTTAGGATTTCAAGAAAAAAATCAAATGGCTCATCAATACGCCGAACGGGTCTATACAGCTCGGAATGACCCCTGAATTTTGCAGACAAGTCATAAATGACTATACGGAACTATTTCCAGTTTCGGAATTCCATTCGGACCATGATATCACGAGGTCCAATTCCAGGCTGAATTCCAAATCACATGAATTCCTGAATTCCAATTCAGGTGCCGAAATACTCTCGGGTCATCAGAAACCCGAGGCGAACACACTCCTAAGTCCGAAATCATCATTCGGAGCTACTGGAGCTGTCAGAACTCGATTCCGAGGTCGTTTTCTCAAAATGCTGCTCGGAGCCAAAAATCAGCCAAATAGGCTAGCCTTCAGGAACCAAGTGTTCATGAACTGGCCAAATCACTTCTGAATCTCGAACTACCTGCCCACGCAAGTCATAAGGCACGAGTAGTCTCTATGGGAAGAGTCATTCACGGGAACGGAGTCCCAACACACAAAATGACCTGTTGGGTCGTTACAGCTACTTTTCTGCCTTCCATCTGCATAAGGCTACTTTTCTGCCTTCCATCTTCATAAGGCTACTTTTCTTCCTTCCATCTGCTTAAGGCTACCTTTCTGCCTTCCATCTGCATAAGGCTACTTTTCTGCCTTCCATCTGCATAAGGCTACCTTTCGGCCTTCCATCTGCATAAGGCTATTTTTCTGTCATTCGAGACTAAGATATGCCTCCATCTACATTCTTACGTAAGGCTACCTTTCTTCCTTCCGAGGTTAAGATCTACCTCCCCTTGCATAAGGCTACTTTTCTTCCTTTTGAGGCTAAGCTCTGCCTCCAATTTACTTTTTCATCGAGACTAAGCGTTGTCTCAAGCATTATTTACTTCACCTTTCTTTCGGGCTAAGCTCTGCCCTTCAATTCGCAAGACTAAGCTTTGTCTTGTCCGCATCATACTATTGCATCTCCATGGGCTGAAATATCGCCAACTTATCCAAAGGCGTCATCGTTCAGAGGCACCATTTTCATTGTCCGAGAACACCATGTCATGGCCTGAGGATCCCTCTGAATTTTTCATATCATTATTCAAAGGCGTCATGGTTCAGAGGCACCATCCTCATAGCCCGAGAACATCATTTCATTGCATGTGAATCTTGCAATCAAGCAATTCATGGATCGGTACGTCATGGTCCGAGGACTTCATCCTTAACCGTCCAAAGACAGCATTCATAGTCCGACGAGAATTTGCATCATGTTTAAAATTACGCACAATATACGCTTGTGTTGGCTTATTCGTAGGTAATCCGGCAAGCAACGACTATACTAGTAGGAGCAGTCCCGCTCCATTTCTCCTAACCATTACCGCAAACCGCTCACTCATCCAACCTATATGTTGCGTCCGTTCTTGAAAGAATTTCTTTCGTCGATGATTCCTGAACTACTTACGGCCTAATTTCTGTAAAACAAGGGATATGTAGGCAACTCAGAAACCAGGGTGCGACCTAAATCTCTTCAAATTGTTTCGCTCAGTCAAAATTGGCCATCATATCTTTACCCGACAACTCTTTCATCCTTCCGGGGTAAAGAGGGACAGTTGTTGATACCCAATTTTTCCTCAAATTATTTTTAGTTCTGCATATATACCTTCAAAATCAGGTTTTATAACAATTGGTACATTTGTATAATTTTCCTATATTTTTATTTAATTTATTTTTAATTTATCCAGTATTTTATCTCTACTAATTAATTATAAATTGAATCATAAATAATTTACAAAACATTTCTTGATTTAAGATATTATGCTTGATCCTGTTAAGAGCAAATTATTTCATAACTAGACGAAATGGCACTATTTGGCTATAATTGCAATAGCTTTGCAATTATAGCCTAATATATGTTTCATGTTATTTTTACTCAATAATTAGTTATTTGTATTTCAAATACTAATTAATCACTTTAATTTAATCCATTAAGCATCAATTTCATTTTTTTTTAATAATTATTAGCCATTTGTATAAGTTATTTCTCTATTTCACGGGTTATTTAACAAATGGCCTAATTTCATTTTCAATTCTAGCCTGATTAAACCATGCCCAAATCTGATTAAAACGGCCCAAACACCCCCAGGCCCAATCCACTAGCCTACCCGACCTAATACCCCATTCGATCTGGACCGTTGATCATTTTAATCGACGGTCCAAATCACTCCTTTACTTAATTAATCCTAAACGACCTACCCCAAACCCTCATTTCCCCTTTCCTTCTCTCGTCACACTCCGACGTCCTCTCCTCTCCTCTCTCTCAAACTCCCTCTGCCAGACCTAAGCTCCCTCACCGACCACTGCTTTACTGGTGACCATGGTGGTCTCAACATCACCCCCATCCTATGGCTCTCCTCCCACGCCGGGTTGATACTGTCCTGAGTCCCTCAAGAGAACCTGAAGTGGTTCACTCATCTCCCATGACCTCTCATGCCATTCTCCGGCCGTTTATGGCCGTCCGAGTAAGATCCCACCATATTTTGGCTAAAACCTGTGATTTTTTTAGTCGATTCTCCTTCTCTTTGGGTTATCTCTATGAAACCCTAACTATTAGCTCGTGATTTTCTTAGATCTGTAATTGATCTGGGCGTAATATGAGTTATTCTACTGTTCCCTTGAAAAAAATTCCTATTTTGTAAAAGGACCCTTCATCTTCAAAACTAGGGTTCTCAAACCTCTTTTCAAAATGATTTCCCTTCAGATTTTAAGTATTATCTTATGATTCTCGTTATGTTTAATATTTATTTGAACCTTTTCCCTTGCGTCTGCGTTATTTCGTTAAAAAAAATCCAAAGTTCTTGGTTTTTAATCTGTGGCTCTGAGTTTGTTTTCGATAATATGTTTACCTATTCTATTATGTTTACTGGGATCTCATGAACACTCTGTGACTCCGTGACTTTTACCAAATGTTTGCTTGTTAGGGTTTCTGGTTGCTATTATCTTTGCATGTTATGTGGTTCTACTCTGTTTTTGTTCATAAATGTCTCTGAATCTTCACTTCTCCTGCATATATTACATTCATTCTGTAATTCATGTTATGCTATACGTGAATCCCTAATTTCATGTGATTTCACTCTATTTTGATTACTAGGGTTTCTGATTCTTGCCTATTAGGTGTTTATTCCGTGTAATTCGTGTTAATTTCCTTTAGCTAATGTTATTCTTATTCGAATCCCTTGATTCCCTGTGATTGACATGCTTCATTGATTTTCCAGTGATATTCTCTACTGATTTTCTGACTTATAAAATATTTTCCTACCTTATTCTATAGTCGACCATACTGTCAAACTAATGTATTTTCCTTAATTGGAATCCCTGAACCTAGTCTATATTACATGTGATATACTTGTATTATACTTATGCCTATTTCCTTATATGTCATGTTCAGTCTTACATGATTTCATTCCTTATTTATCATTGCTTATTACCGTTTGAATTTTAACTCCATTGATTAAAGGAAGTCCTTGCACTGATCTGATTCTAATTGGTATATTTCTATAATTACTGGTGAACTATTTTTTTACCTTGTTCTTCTGCCTGTTTTAAAGCTATAAGTACCTTAGTCTCTCATTAGCAAAAACGAAGACACTAGTTCTAAAGCTCTCTATCTCTCACAACTAAAAGCTTTCTACTCTTTTTCTGTGTTACTTATCACTGTTCTAAGTTAGTCGGTTGCAAGCCAAGGCTAACTATTGTGGTCTCCTATCCTCCACTTTGTGTTTACTGTCTTCTTTACTGGTATGTCCTAATTTCAATTCAAGTTCCCAAACCAATGTGCTTCTTTTGTTGCTTCAATTCATCATGTTTCTAATATGCTTCTATCTATTGTTTTGTTGTTCAGCATGTAATTAACCTGTAAAGACCCGTAAAATTCTATGTCTAAAATAATGTCCCAATACGTCCATGTGTTGTTATAGCTGTAGAAATTCTTAAAACAGACCTATTTTGAGTAAAAAGTACCCCGAAACTTGAAAAATAAAATTTTCCAGAATTTTGTTGTTATGCGACGCACTATGCGATCGCATAACGTGTATGCGGACCGCATAATGGTCGCATACATGGCCAGGCTTCTGTCCAAACTGAGGACAACTATGCGGCCCAGAATGCGATCGCATTTTGGGTATGCGGACCGCATAGTTGTCGCATTCTTGCCCCATGGTTTTTGCGAGGGAGGTTATGCGATCGCATAATAGGTATGCGGACCGCATAGTGGTCGCATACCTGGGCAGATTGTTTTCCAATTTTGGCCCATTCGAGGGCCATTTCTGCGACAGGAATGCGGACTGCATAACATGAATGTGATCGCATTCCTGACCGCATTTCTGTGTCGGGCTCCTATTTTCTAAATTTAAAAGCCGACCCTCTGTTTAATAAAACACCCCTCCCCTTCATTTTTAAGGAATTTCTGAACAAAAATAGAGAGAGGGAAGAGAGGGTTCGTGAGAGAGAAAGCTCCATCTTCATCAGTTTGATTTTTTCAAAAATCACTCAAGCCCGGAATTATCGAGATATTATCATTTTCTTCACTCAAAGAGGTAAGTCTTCACCCGATTTCCCTTTAATTCTCATATTTTGGTCAAGAATAAAGCACACATAGGTTGGTTCTTTAAAATTAAAGTTGAGACCTTGCATGCATGTAAGTTAAACTCCGTGATCTAGTAAAGGAAAAACAAGTTTGGGTAACTGTTCTCAAAAAGGGGGTTAATAATCTAAGGGGCTACATAGTGTTTGATAAAATGCCCAATTGAATTCAAGCTTCCTAATTCTAAGTGAAATATGTCACATTATGGAATAGATTGACGGTGCTAGATGGTCCGGTGATTTGTGATAGAAATTAAAAAGGGAAGATCGACTCGAGGTATGTATGGCTAACTTTAATCTTTGCAGAATCGTCTTGTTGGTGTCCGAGCATACGGTATGCGTACCTTGTTTGAGAATATGTGAATTGACTGTCCAAATGTGTTGAGGCATAAGACTTCACTCCCTGAATTTCTTGTTCACTACTATACTAATTGAGATTGTGAAAAGTGGTTTGTTGTGCCTATCTTATTATGTTTAAAGTTCGTTAAATGCTCAAGGGTATCGATATGAAAGTATGTGTTAAGAAATGAAAGAATGTTAATGTGCCCAAGTGTGGGAATGTATCGAATGGCTAAAAAACACCCGTGCGTGGTAAGTGATGAAAGAGGGTATTGTTAATTGATGTAATTGAGTTGAACGATTATGGCAACACCGTGTACATGAATTACTGCTTGGTGAGAATCATTGTGCCTTGAGTTCACATAGCGAATTCTTGATATGAACTTGTGTTGTAATGAAGATCCTTGTAATTTAATTGTTGGTGATTGTTGTTATGAAATGTGATTGTCCGGTGGGATCGGGTTGCACACCGCAACCAAATGTAACAAGGCTGAAAAGTGATTGTCCGGAGGGATCGGGTTGCACGCCGCAACGCGAGGTAATAAGGGTGGAGAGGTAATAAGGGTGGACGAGGTAATAAGGGTGGACGAGGTAATAAGGGTGGAGAGTGGTTGTGTTGAAATGAGAATCTGTGAAACTCTTGATTGTGGTTGTTTTTGTTTCTGTGCAATACTTATTGGTTCCAGTAACTGTCTCTTATGTGTGAATTGTTTGATTGTACTTAGAGTAAAATTTGTTCATACTTACTAGTACTATTCAACGTTACTAACGTCCCTTTTGCCGGGGGCGCTACTTCTTTTAAATGAATGTAGGTGGTTCCATAGCAGGTAGCTCAGCCCGCCATTAGTGGTGCCTCCTCTTCATCTCTTCAGTAGTTCTGGTGAGCCCCATTTCCTCTCGGGGCCGTGTGTGGATCGTACCATTATCTTTTGCTTATGATGTAAAAGGTATAGCCGGGGCCTTGTCACCGACAAGTTTATGTAAAACGCCTAGAACTCTTAGAGGCTTCGTAGACACTGTGTGGGTTGTATATGTATATGTATATGTATATTTTGGGCGGTAGTTTTACTCACTCGTAATTATGGATCGCGAATCAGAAATGTATGTAACTTGTATATTTTGGGATTATCTATTGTTGAAAACTAAAAGAGGAAAATGGAATTATGTTGTAAAGTGTACTTTGAATCTAAATTGGCTAACTCATATGGAATAATGTACGTTATGAACACGGGGTAATACGTTGGGTAGGAAAGGCAAACCAGGTCTGCTTGACTGGGTCCATCCGGCCAGGCGTCGGTCTCGTCCCTCGGTTTTGGGGCGTGACAAACTTGGTATCAGAGCCTAAGGTTTTAAAAGCGTCCTAGGATGTCTCGGAGTCATCTCTAGTAGAGCCCTTCTTATCGGTGTTTTGTCGAACCTATCTATAATTAGGGGGCTGCATGGACATTTAGGAAAATACCCTTTCATTATTACTCTGTATCGTGCGATGAAGTAAAAGGTGAGAATGTCTCTATATAACTCGTGCATTGTCCTAATTTTCAATAAATGGTGCCCATGAAGAGAGCTCGACTCGGCCTAGAGGCCAATGCCACCCCAAGTGTGGCTATGAATCCTTTATCTAATTGTGCGGGTGAGAATGATTCCCCGAACTTGAATCAGCCTGACTCCTCCGTGCCAGGCCAGTCTATCCCTATTCCTACTACAGCGGAGGGTACTAAATTCCCTCCTGCTGATGTTCCTAATCCTTCCTCAGTCCCGACTTCTGGTCCCAGTATTTCTGATGGGGACCTCAGGGGAGCTATTCAGATGTTGACTCAGTTAGTGGCCTCCCAGGCCCAAAGATCGCAGGCTGCCCCTGCGTCCTCTAGCGAGCAAGGGGATTCTTCAGGTTTCAGGGTCAACCAGTTTCTATGGTTAGCCCCTCCAGAGTTCACAGACACCGACCTAGAGGCCGATCCTCAAGATTTTGTAGATGAAATGTACAAGACTCTTCGGGTTATGAAGGCTACTGAAAAAAAGGGAGTTGAGTTAGCTTCCTATCGTCTAAAGGGGGAAGCATATTCATGGTTTGAGATGTGGGAGAGTTCCCGTGGAGAGGGGAGCCCTCCTGCGAGGTGGGTCCAGTTTGTATATGCTTTCATGGATCATTTCTTGTCTGCTGAAGTTATGGCAGCCCGTGCTACAGAGTTTGAGGTCCTTAAGTAGGGCCACATGAGTGTGTGGGAGTACCATATGGAGTTTGTGTGCTTGTCCAAGTATGCTACCCACATGATGCCGATTATGGAGGCCAGAGTTCGTCGGTTTGTTCAGGGCCTTGGTCCCTTGGTTGTCAATGAGGCTGCTATGGCTGCTATGGCTGCTTTGCATTCAGATATGAACTATGGTAAGATTGTGGGGTTTTCCTAGGCTACGGAGGCCTGGAAATTGAAGATAAGAATGGAGAGAGATGGTAGTAGTAGGGCTCGATCATCGGGCAACTATGGGGGCTCGGTTGGAGGTGGGAGATCAGCCCTTGGGAGAGGGTCGGCAGGGCCATCTCAGTCCTAGTCTCAGTCTTCAGCGGTTGCGCCGTCATCAGGGCATAGTTATCATCAGGGAGGTCGCTTTGGACCAAGTTCAGACAGTAGGAGGTTCCACTAGTCAAGTCGTTCTGGTGGGAGGTTTCAGCAGCAACAGAGGGTCCCATGCCCTAAGTGTGGGAGGTTCCATTCTGAGCCTTGTTACCTGGATATCCCGGTATGCTATAGATATGGAGTGAGGGGCCATATTCAGCGAGATTGTCATGTGCCCAGTCAGGGCACATGTAGGGGCACTGCTCAATCGTCCAGTTCTTCAGCCGCTACATCTTCAGCACGCCCTCCAGCTCCAGCAGGGCGCGGTGCAGCTAGGGGTAGAGCACGGGGTCAAGGGGGGCCAGTCGATTCTATGCTTTGAGTGGTCTCCAGAGTGCGAAGGCTTCTCCAGATGTTGTCACAAGTATTCTGACTGTACAAAAACTTGATGTTTATACTCTTATTGACCCTGGGTATTCATTATCATATGTTACTCCATTTATTGCTTCGAGTTTTGGGATAGAACCCGAACAACTTCATGAGCCATTCTCAGTGTCGACTCCGGTTGGTGATTCTATTATGACCACGCGAGTCTATAGGAATTGTGTTGTCACGGTGTGTGGTCAAGATACCACGGCCGATCTTATTGAGCTAGGAATGATAGATTTTGATGTGATCATGGGAATGGATTGGCTTTATTCGTGCTTTGCTAAACTCGACTGCCGAACCAGAATTATGAGGCTCGAGTTTCCTAATGAGCCAGTTATTGAATGGAAGGGGAATGGTGTTGTGCGGAGAGGTAGGTTTATTTCCTATCTTAAGGCCTCCAGGATGATCAGGAAAGGCTGCGTCTATAATTTGGTCCGGGTTGCAGACACCACTTCAGAGGTGCCTGCTCCAGAGTCTGTGCCGGTTGTGAATGAGTTTCTTGAAGTGTTTCCGGATGAGCTTCCTGGGATTCTACAAGATAATGAGATCGATTTCGGGATTGATGTATTGCTAGATACGCAGCCAATATCTATTCCACCTTACAGAATGGTGCTAGCAGAATTGAGAGAGTTAAATGAGCAATTGAAATATCTATTAGAAAAGGGTTTCATTCATCCAAATGTGTCGCTTTGGGGCGCATCACTTCTTTTTGTCAGAAAGAAATATGGATCGCTTCGAATGTGTATTGATAATCGGCAGCTCAACAAGGTCACCATCAATAATAAATATCCACTGCCTCAGATTGATGATTTGTTCAACCAGTTGCAAGGTGCTAGGTTCTTCTCAAAGAATGATTTACGATCCGGTTTCACCAGTTAAAGATCAGGGAGCAGGATATTCCTAAGACCGCTTTCAGGACTTGTTATGGGCACTTTGAATTTCTGGTAATGTGTTTTGGGCTAACCAGCGCCCCATCATCTTTTATGGATCTTATGAATCGGGTTTTCAAACTGTTTTTGGACTCCTTTGTGATTGTCTTTATTGATGATATCCTTGTTTATTCACGAAGTCGGGAAGATCATGCTAATCACCTCAGGGCAGTTTGCAGACCCTTCATCAACACCAGTTGTATGCAAAGTTTTTGAAATGTGAGTTTTGGCTAGAATCAATCACTTTTTTGGGCCATGTTGTTTCTAGGGAAGGGATTCAAGTTGATCCCCAAAAGATCGCAGTGGTGAAGGATTGGCCTAGACCAACGACCCCGATAGAGATTCGTAGTTTCTTTTGTCTAGCTGGGTATTATCGAATATTTGTGGAGGGATTCTCTACTCTCGCCTCCCCATTGACTAAGCTGACGCAGAAAGCAGTTAAGTTTCAATGGTCCGATGCTTGTGAAAAGAGATTTCAGGAATTGAAATCAAGATTGACTTCGGCACCGGTGTTGACCTTGCCAGAAGGTATAGAAGGATTCGTGGTTTATTGTGATGCTTCGAGGGTTGGTTTGGGGTGTGTGTTGATGCAATGTGGTAAGGTAATAGCGTATGCTTTAAGGCAGCTCAAGAATCACAAGAAAAATTATCCGACACATGATTTGGAACTCGCAGCGGTTGTGTTTGCATTGAAAATCTGGCGGAGGCTTCTCTCTAAGGCGGAACGCTCCCCTACCGATGTATTTTTACATCCCACAGCTTCGGCAGATCGCTTAGCCCCGTTCATCTTCGGCGCAACACATGATTTGGAACTCGCAGCGGCATTATCTTTATGGGGTCCATGTGGACGTGTTCACAGACCACAAGAGTCTTCAGTATTTATTCAAGCATAAGGAGTTAAATTTAAGGCAGCGGAGGTGGTTAGAACTGCTCAAGGATTATGATATGAATAATTTGTACCACCCAGGGTAGGCGAATGTGGTAGCCGACACTCTTAGTCGAAAATCCATGGGTATCTTGGCACATTTAGAAGCCGGTCAGAGGCCTTTGGCTCGAGAGGTTTATCAGCTGGCCAGTCTTGGGGTCTGTCTTTCGACCTCAGATGAGGGGGATGTCGTGGTGCGTAATGTAGCAGAGTCTTCGCTTGTACCGGAAGTCAAGGAAAAGCAATTCAGAGATCCAGCATTGGTGCAATTGAGGGAAGCGATTTTGAATCACAAAATTTCAGCTTTTTCACTCGGCAATGATGACGGTGTCTTGTCAGGGGAGATTATGTGTTCCAGTTGTGGATGATCTCCGGGAGAGGGTAATGGCAGAGGCTCATAATTCCAGGTATTTTGTTCACCCAGGTTCTACGAAAATGTATCACGATCTCAAGGAGATTTACTTGTGGGGTAGTATGAAGAGGGATGTGACGGACATTGTGGCTAGGTGTCCGAATTGTCAGCAAGTGAAGGTCGAGCATCAGAGGACCGGTGAGTTGACGCAACTTATAGAAATACCGATGTGGAAATGGGAGATGATCAATATGGACTTCGTGGTAGGGTTACCTCGCACTCAGTGCAATTTCGACTCAATTTGGGTAATAGTGGATCGACTCACGAAGTCGGCATATTTCTTGCAAGTCAAGTCCACCGATACTGCAGGATAGTATGCTCAGTTGTATATCAAGGAAATAGTCGGACTCCATGGAACTCCAGTTTCTATTATCTTGGATCGAGGGGCCCAGTTCACAACTAACTTTTGGAGAAAATTTCAGCAACATTTGGGTACCCAGGTGAATCTCAGCACAGCTTTCCACCCACAGACGAACGGTCAAGCGGAGCGGACTATTTAGACGCTTGAGGATATGTTACGGGCTTGTGTTTTGGATTTCAAAGGTAGCTAGGATGATCACTTGCCGCTTATAGAGTTTGCTTACAATAACAACTTTCATGCTAGTATTCAGATGACCCCATTTGAGGCATTGTACGGGAGGAGATGTAGATCTGTGATCGGATGGTTTGGGGTTGGTGAGGCAGAATTGTTAGGACCAGATCTTGTGCATCAAGCTATGGAAAAAGTTAAAGTCATTCAGGAATGGATGAAAACTGCTCAGAGTCGCCAAAAGTCCTATGCGGATGTTCGTCGTAGGGATTTGGAATTTCAAGTAGATGATTGGGTATTCTTGAAGGTGTGCGATTTGGGAAGAAAGGGAAATTGATCCCTAGGTATGTGGGGCCGTATCAGATTGCTCAAAGGATGGGACAAGTGGCCTATCGGCTTGAATTACCCCCTGAATTGTCATTAGTACACCCGGTGTTCCATGTGTCTATGTTGAAGAAAGTGGTTGGAGATCCATCTGCCATCGTTTAAGACTATTGAGGTTAATGAAGAATTATCGTATGAAGAGGTTTCGGTTGCTATTCTTGATAGGCAAGTCCGTAGGTTGAGGAACAAAGAAATTGCTTCAGTTAAAGTGTTGTGGCGAAGTCAACGAGTCGAGGAAGCCACGTGGGAAGCGGAAAGTGAAATGAAAGAAAAATATCCCCATTTGTTGGAACAAGTCTAGTAGTGATCATGAGAACTGCCATCTCTAAGTGAATACACCTTTGTGTTTAATTTTGTGCAAGAACACTTCACTCTCCTGATTTTCTTATTATTGTAACATCTCAAGTTGTGCCATATTTGTGTATGTTGTGATTATTTGGGTGATGTGCAGCTCTTTGAAGTAAGCGAAAATTATGTGCAATTCATGTGGTAGTTAGATGATATGCAAGTTGTGGTGTTAACTGAATTATGTGCAAATTGTTGAAGTTAAATTATGTGAAACTCATGTGATGGTTAAATTATTAATATAAGTGTAGATTGGTAATGATTAATTGAAGTGTATATGGCATGTGAAAGTAATTGAATATATGCAAGTTGTTGAGGTAACAAGGTTATATACAAGTTGTTAGAATAACTGCGTTATGTAGCATTAAATTGGAAATGCATTTTGGGGGCTCGCTGGCAGGTATATAGGCCTAGTTACAAAGGAAGCTCTAGCAAAAATTTTAGGAAATATCGGAGTTAGTGAAAATTAGGGGTTGGCATATTGTGTTTTCAAAGTCAAATTACTTCCTGATCCTCATTCAAGGACGAATGATTTTAAGTGGGGGAGAATGTAAAGACCCGTAAAATTCTATGTCTAAAATAATGCCTGAATAGGTCCTTGTGTTTTTATAGCTGTAGAAATTCTTAAAACGGGCCTATTTTGAGTAAAAAGTACCCCGAAACTTGAAAAATAAAATTTTCCAGAATTTTGCTGTTATGCGATCGCATAACGTGTATGCGGGCCGCATAATGGTTGCATACATGGCCAAGCTTCTGTCCAAATTGAGGACAACTATGCGACCCAGAATGCGATCGCATTTTGGGTATGCGGACTTCATAGTTGTCGCATTCGTGCCACATGGTTTTTGCGAGGGAGGTTATGCGACGCACTATGCGATCGCATAACAGGTATGCGGACCGCATAGTGGTCGCATACCTGGGCAGTTTGTGTTCAAATTTTGTCCCATTCAAGGGCCATTTTTTCAACAGGAATGCAGACCGCATGGCATGAATGCGATCACATTCCTGACCGCATTTTTGTGTCGGGGCTCCTATTTTCTAAATTTAAAACCCGGCCCCCTATTTAATAAAACACCCCTCCCCTTCATTTTAAGGAATTTCTGAACAAAAATAGAGAGAGAGGAGAGAGGGTTCTTGAGAGAGAAAGCTCCATCTTCATCAATTTGATTTTTCCAAAAATCACTCAAGCCCGGAAATTATCGAGTTATTATCTTTTTTTTTCACTCAAAGAGGTAAGTCTTCACCTCATTTCCCTTTAATTCTCAGATTTTGGTCAAGGATAAAGCACATATAGGTTGGTTCTTCAAAATTAAAGTTGAGACCTTGCATGCATGTAAGTTAAACTCCGTGATCTAGTAAAAGGAAAACAAGTTTGGGTAATTGTTCTAAAACGGGGGGTTAGTAATCTAAGGGGTCACATAGTGTTTGATAAAATGCCCAATTGAATTCAAGCTTCATAATTCTAAGTGAAATATGTTACATTGTGGAATAGATTGACCGTGCTAGATGGTCCGGTGATTTGTGATAGAAATTAAAAAGGGGAAGTTCGACTCGAGGTATGTATGGCTAACTTTAACCTTTGTAGAATCCTCTTGTTGGTGTCCGAGCATACGGTATGCGTACCTTGTTTGAGAATATGTGAATTGACTGTCCAAATGTGTTGAGGCGTAAGACTTCACTCCCTAAATTTCTTGTTGACTACTATGCTAATTGAGATTGTGAAAAGTGGTTTGTTGTGCCTATCTTATTATGTGCAAAGTTCGTCAAATGCTCGAGGGTATCGATATGAAAGTATGTGGTAATAAATGAAAGAATGTTAATGTGCCCAACTGTGGGAATGTATCTAATGGCTAAAAACCATT
Source organism: Nicotiana undulata (assembly GCA_005239495.1). NCBI lineage: Eukaryota > Viridiplantae > Streptophyta > Magnoliopsida > Solanales > Solanaceae > Nicotiana > Nicotiana undulata. The sequence goes on along the minus strand of MDKH01071712.1, from coordinate 8,410 downwards.
GTGTGGTAAGTGATGAAAGAGGGTATTCTGAATTAATGTATTTGAGTTGAACGATTATGGCAACACCGTGTACATGAATTACTTCTTGGTGAGAATCATTGTGCCTTGAGTCCACATTTCGAATTGTTGATATGAACTTGTGTTCCTTGTAATGAAGATCCTTGTGAATTAATTGTTGGTGATTGTTGTTATGAAATGTGATTGTCCAGTGGAATCAGGTTGCACGCCACAACAGAATGTAACAAGGCTGAAATGTGATTGTCCGGAGGGATCGAGTTGCACGCCGCAACGCGAGGTAATAAGGGTGGAGAGGTAATAAGGGTGGACGAGGTAATAAGGGTGGAATGTGGTTGTGTTGAGATGAGAATCTATGAAACTCTTGATTGTGGTTGTTTCTGTTTCTGTGCAATACTTATTGGTTCCATTAACTGTCTCTTATCTGTGAATTGTTTGAATGTACTTAGAGTAAAGTTTGTTCATACTTACTAGTACTATTCAACGGTACTAATGTCCCTTTTGCTGGGGACACTACATCTTTTAAATAGATATAGTTGGTTCCATAGCATGTAGCTCATCCCGCCGTTAGTGGTGCCTCCTCTTCATCTCTTCAGCAGTTCTGGTGAGCCCCATTTCCTCTCGGGGACGTGTGTGGATCGTACCATTCTCTTTTGCTTATGATGTAAAAGGTATTCGGGGGGCCTTGTCGCCGGCAAGTTTATGTAAAACTCCTAGAACTCTTAGAGGCTCCGTAGACACTGTGTGGGTTGTATATGTATATGTATAAGTATATTTTGGGCGGTAGTTGTACTCACTCGTAATTGTGGATCGTGAATAAGAAATGTTGTATGTAACTTGTATATTTTGGGATTATCTATTGTTGAAAACTAAAAGAGGAAAATGGAATTATGTTGTAAAGTGTACTCTGAATCTAAATTGGCTAAGTAATATGGAATAATGTACGTTATGAACACGGGGTAATACATTGGGTAGGAAAGGAAAACCAAGTCCGCTTGACTGGGTCCATCCAGTCAGGCGCCGGTCTCGTCCCTCGATTTTGGGACTCCTTGACCCCATTGCTTCATCTAGTATGCCATTGCTTCTTGCCCCCATTGCTTCATCTAGTATGCCAAATTATGTCTTACCTTTTTATGGTCAGCATGTTCTTATGAACTTATAATCTGTCTCAATGAGACTCTACTCTATTTCTATGCTTATGTAATGGTTGTTTAGTAGGGTATGCCTCTACTAATCTACTACCTTAAATTGTTTTGATGTTGTCATGTCTAGTATGATCCTATACTATACTATCTCCCAATCCCGTGAGTCCCATCAGATATTACTGATTCTGTAACTATGCTCCTGAATCCATGTCTTACTGTCTGCACCAAGTGCAAAAGACCCCTGCATGTTATGTGTTTACCTTATATGCTCTATACTTTTCCCCAATCCCTCATTACCCTGTTTGTGGTTGCTAAACATGTCCTGGTTCTGTGTTCTTTTGATGTTGCTGGACTTATCCTAGTTCTTTGTTAGGTTTGTTGTCTGTTAATCACCCTTTTCAAAACTATCTTACTAAATGACTCCCTCTGTTAATTTCACAAAATAATTTCAAGCAATGTCTATTCTCAAACTGTTTTTCCTACTTGAATCTTTTCAAAACTAAGTCAAACACTCTCACCCTACTCTTAGGTCCCTAAGTTCTGCCCCTTTAGTGTGTGACTTCTTTGGGACCCTTGAGCTCCCTATGAACTCTGACACACTAAGGCTGGCCCTTCCACACTGCACTTACTCAAATTATGGTTATGAAATCTGGGGGTGCGCATTGCACGGGATCCCTTGAGGTCCTTAGGGAAATCTGATACACCCGTATATGAGAAAGGCTGTGAAACAATTATGGCATTGAGGTTATGGAAATATGGGCCTATTTGCAGGCTCCCTATAGATAACTTCTTATTTTTTCTTCTTCTATTTATGTAATTCATTCAATATTGGTTTGTAATAATTATTGTAAACAAATATTGGGGATGGCTACTGAAAAGGGAGGGTAGTATGCAACCATGCTTTAGGTTTACATTTTTGTGTGCGCACTAGAATCCATGCTTAGGATCAATACATGCCAGCATATCATACATTAGAGACCATGCTCCCAGATTTTATTGTGTACTGTTTTCAGCATCTCGTTTGACATTATCACCTAAAATTCCTGCCTCTAGGATAAATGACAACCTCAATATAAATTGTTACTCATAAAATCATAATGATGTAACCTTCTATGCACTTAGAAATCCTGTCTCTAAGGTAAATAACAATCCTAAAATAAACTGTCACTTATGCATATTTCGAAACCATGCCTAACGTTGTACTTTCCATGCACTTAGAAATCCTACTTTAGTAAAGTATGCAATCATGTTGTGCATCTAGAAATCCTGCTTTTAGGAGTTCTGCGTATAAATCATTTTGCTTCTATATGCACCTATTAGATACCATATTTAGAATTTTGTTCGTACTCGCTCAGTCACACCTAGTTAAACTATTGATGCATGAAAAGGGTATAAAAACAGTCTCCTCATGTTTTAAACAAACTAGCAATAATCCTGTATCTCTTGTAAAACTTAGAACATCATGATTTAGGTAAAACAACTCCTACAATGTTTCAATAATTCTGGTAACAATTGAGCATTCTTCCACGCCTAGGCAAGCCTTAGGAAATTAAGGTTGTTAAAACCGGAATATGCTTCTTTCCTGCACACTGTCTAACTGCCAACAAGCTTAAAATAAGTAGGGAAAACGGATTAAGACTTCCTCTCTGAGTTATGTAATGAACCTGCCTCTCTGTTATTATCACTTAGATACCATGCTTTAGGATCTGGATTTAAAAAACCAAGACCTTAAATGTGTTTGAGTCATGTTGTTTCTTTGCATTATTTGTGGAGGTACTTGAGCCTTTTTCTTTTTATATGTTATCTCCCTTATCTGCAGTTCTATCTGTTTTTATATGTCGCCTTAGTATTTTGCCTTTAAACTGGATGGTCTGCCTAGAACCTCCCTCATAGGATAGAAGTCCAAAACTCCTCCAGGACTAATAGGAAGGGACGGGTAACAACATGCAATAGAGGTCTTGACCAACACTCGCTCTAATTACCTTTACGGGGTGGGAAATTGTAGATATGGATATGATGACTGGTGCATTAATACCACGTGTAGCTCCTCTTTGAGGAGTGACATACCGGGCATTGGATTGATGTGATCCATATAGCAAATAAACCTAGGACATCCCTTATTCATGTTTAGACTACAATCATGTTCAAAGTCTACTTAGCTATTAAACATTTTTAACATATGTGTGCTTAGACTGCAAATATCTCAAAACTCCCCTATTATGTTAGACATTAATTGCTTACTTGCTAGTTGTACAAATTCACAAAGTTATTTGGCCGGGAACCACATTTGTTGATCCTGAGGGGTGCCTAACACCTTCCCCTTAGGATAATTTCAAGTCCTTACCCTATCTCTGGTTAACAAACTTATTTGTAAATGAACCCCCCCCCCCCAATAGGTTCCCTAACGCACCTTAACTCGTTAGGTGGCGACTATTCAAAACACGTAAACCCCTTTCCCCCAAAAGGAAACGAGTTGTCCCAACCAATGTCATAAGCCCTTTAACCGGTCCTGAAAGGAGTGCTGGGAAAAAGGGGGTGCGACATACCCAATAGCCTAGCCTCATCTGGCTTAAACAAACCCACCGGAGACTGACACCGCCTACCATACAAAGCCTCATACGGGGCCATCTAAATGCTCGACTTATAACTGCTATTGTAGGAACAATTTGCAAGCGGCAAGAGCTGATCGCAAGAACCCCCAAACTCCATCACACACGCACAAAGCATATCCTCCAATATTTGAATAGTGCGCTGGGACTGTTCATCCGTCTGAGGGTGAAATGATTTACTCAACTCCACCCGCGTGCCCAACGCATGCTATACGTCCCTCTAGAACTGCGATGTAAACTGCGTACCCTGGTCACAGATGATAAATACAGGCACGCCATGAAGCCTGATAATCTCGCGAATATAAACCTGAGCTAGCTGCTCTGAAGAGTAAGTAGTCAGCACTGGAGTGAAATGAGTTGACTTGGTCAATTTATCCACAATCACACAAAGCATGCCCTGCACCCGTAATACATCGCCATCTCCATGAGTGACCTTCTTGGCATCACCGTGCAAAACCATGTCCTTAAGGATAAGAAGATGAGGGTCGTCATACTAACACTCTCTGATACGATCATAAAGAGAAGACTGAGAAACAACACAAGCTAAAACTCGGCTCAGCTCATAAACAACCAATCTAACAACCTAGTTTGCCAAGGCCTGAACATCCAAGGCTAATGGCCTCTCTGCTACTGGTAGATATGCTAAACAACCCAAACTCTACGCCTTGCGACTCAAGGCATCGGCCACCACATTGGCCTTCCCGGAATGATATAGAAGGGTGATATCATAGTCCTTAAGCAACTCTAACTACCTCAGTTGCCGCAAGTTAAGATCCTTCTGTTTGAACAAATGTTGTAAACTTCGGTGTGTTGATACCCAATTTTTCCTCAAATTATTTTTAAACTTGCATATATACCTTCAAAATCACTCTTTTATAATAATTGGTATAATTCCATAATTTTCCATATTTCTATCAAATTATTTTCCTGTTTATTATTCAATAATTATTCATAAATGGTGTTATAAATAACTTCAAGATGTTTCCCTACTCAATATATTATTCATAATCCCATTTAATTCCATTAAGATTTAATTATTTCACAAGTTAGCCAATTTGGCATTATTTAGCTAATTACAGCAATTTTTTGCAATGATAGCACAATTGTACATTTTATACCATTTTAAAATCAATAACTAGTCATTTTATATTTTTATATTAGTTAATCACCTTAATTTTATTTATTTAGCCTTAATCTCACTTTATACAATTATTAGCTATTTTTATTAATTATTTATCTATTTTTAAGGGGTATTTAACGTTTAGCCACATTTATTTAAATTCTAGCCTAATTTCAGCCCCAACCCACCTAAATAATTAACCCAGTTTAACACACAACCCAGAACAATTAAATACCCAGCAGCCCCAAACCAATCTGAGTCGTTGATCAAATTAGATCAATGGCCCAGATATCTGTTACCATAATTAAACCCCAATTACTCCCCCCCCCCCTTCGACCTCTCATTTCCCATCTCTCATTCTCTCTCTATTCCTCTCTGGTTCTCTTTAGAACCTTCCCTTTCTTCCCTCTTCCGATGAAGCTGGTTCATCTTCTCCGACTGGTCCCCTCGCCGGAAACTATGGCCTCCCATCGTCTCCTGGTTACTCGTTGGCCCTACACCAGTCTAATGACATCCTAAGGCCCTTAGGAGAACCTGGAGCGGTTCACTCACCTCTCATGGTCCCTCATGCCATTTTTCGGCCACCTCCGGCCGTCTGAGTAAGAGCTACGACTTTTCCGGCTAACGCCTGCGACATCTTTAAGGTTTTTCTTGTTTCTCTAGGTTCCATGAAACCCTAACTCCTGATATCTTTCTGATTTCTTCTAGATTTTCCTTAGATCTATGTATATCATGAAGCTTTTTACATGTTTTTCTTTGAAGAACCTTCCTATTTTAAACGATTTTTCGTCTTCAAACTAGGGTTTCATAACCCTTTATTTTAAATGGTTTTCATACGATTTTCTAGTATTCTCTTAAGATTTCTATTGTGTTTAGTGATTTTATTGAAGTCTCTCTCTTTATGTGAGTTGTGTTAAGAAAACGCTAATCTTTCGCCCTAAACCGTGGATCTCTGAATACATGTTTGCATATGTACTTACGAGCTTTATGATTCTATGAAATTTTACCCTATGGTGTTCGTATATGTTTTTGAATTTCTTAATCTCTTTACGTGCCTCCATGTTTACCCTGTAATACACATGAATCCCTAGCTTGTATGATTTTACTCTACAGAGATTGCTAGGGTTTCAGAGTTCTTGAACATTGTCTATTTAATTCATGTTATTTTTCCTTTAGCTGATAATGGCCTTATTTGAATCCTTGATTCCCTCGGATTAGTATCCTTCACTGATCTCTTAAGGTAATACACTACTGATTTTGACCCATGAGTTATTCACTTGCCTTATTTGATTAATTCTACTGTTTTATCGATTTTTTAACTAGGATTTTCTAAACCTAGACCAATTGCTTGTTCTGTATGCTGAGATTATTTTCCTGTGTGGTATTCCATTCATACCAGATACTTTCCTTAAGTGATGCTAGTTTCCTGTAATTTGAACCTCATTCGAGGATTTCCTGCTGATTTCCATCATTCCCTGCTACTTATTTTCATAGCCAATTATGTTGTCACACCGATTCTCGTGACATTCCTTAATTGATATGTTATGTATCTAGCATAATTACCTGCCCCATATTTGTATTAGTTTGAAATATTTTCTTATGTATTACATGCCAGCCATGGATTTCTGTCCTTATTCGGTCACTTTTCTTTACCGTTTGAAGTTGACTCCCTTAATGAGAGGGAGTACTCATACTGATTTCCTGTTAATTGATTTTGATTCCTTTAATTGCTACCCGACTTTGATCTGCACCTTATTTACTAATGTTTTAAAAAAGACTATATATACACTCTATTCATTCGTTACACAGACACATACATAGATACAAAAACTGATATGTGCACTCTCTTTTACAAAAAAAGGGTTCCATACTGTCTTCATCCTCTCTTTTGTGCTACTTGCTATTACTTTAAGTGAGCCGGCTGTAAGCCAAAGCTGACTACTGTGCATCTCTTATCTTTGCTTGCATTACTGCTTTCTTCATCATACTGGTATGTTCTGATTTAAGCTTCAGTCATCAAACCAACATATTTCTATTGATAGTTCATTTCCTTGTATTCCTGATATGTTTCTACTGGTGGTTCTGCTGTTCAACATGCAATTAGAATTTTGAATCCCCTTTACATGTCTATTTTCACTTTACCTTGAATGATCAATGTGTCTCTCCGCACTCAGCCTCTATCCTTTATATGCATCTCCATGTCTATGACTAATATGTTAATTCAATCATCATGTCAGTGGTTTGGTTGATATGTTGCTCTAACTTGACACTTAGTCATATCCCTGACCTTCCCTGAATCCTTAGGAACCCTTGGATTATGTGTCTATGTGTGAATCTTCCTGCTTCACAGGCTATGTATTTGCCCCTCAAACCTCTCACCCTTGTTTGACTGCTGGGCCACCCTGGGTCCTCTATGTGATGTTGGCTTTGTTTTGAGTTGGTAAACTTTTTTTGTCAATTGACCTTTGTTCTGAAAAGGCTGATATTTACTAAAAGTCCTTCCTCTCTTAAATTGTTTTTCAACACTGTTTTACTTAAACTTCCTAAATTATGAGCACATCTCACTCTACTCCTAGTTTCTTAAGTTCAGCCCCTTCGTGTGAGCACTGCTTTGGGGACCCTTTGAGTACCCTCTAAACTCTGACACACAAGGCTGGCATTCCCACACTGCACTTACTCCCTCTTGGCTAGGAAACCTGGGTGTGAGCACTGCCTAGGATCCTCCGAGGTCCTTAGGAACTCTGACACACCCCGATTATGAAAGGTTATGGCATATGGCATTAAGGACCTGGAGACTTGGGCCTATTGGTAGGCTCCCTATAGTGTAACTTCTTAATTTTCATATTTACTCATGTAATTCGTGTAACACTGGTCTGTAATAACTGATTGTATAAACGATTCTAGGGTTGGACAGTGAAATGGGTGGGGTATGCATACTTAGTATAGGCACGGGTAGAAATCATGCCTATAGGTTTACCTTTCCTATATGTGCAATAGCCACCATGCTTAGGAATAAGATGCCAATCATGCATTAGATATCATGACAATTAGGTTTATTTCTTTCATCATCTCATCATAATGGTATTCACTTAGAAATCATGTTCATAGGATCTAATAACAACAAGAATTGCTCATATGTGATTCTGTTCATACCAATTGTGTTTTTGTTAAAAATCCTGCTTTAGGACAAATGTGTTAACAAGCTGCAATCTTGTTTCATAATGCCGCACACTTAGAGATCTTGTTTTCTAGGACAACATTAATAATATGTTATTCCAAGTAGTCTCCTGAAACTGTGATTTAATAATTGTGATTACTGCGCATTTAGAAATCATGTTCAGGAATCTTGCATACGCCTCATTCTGCCTCTTTATTGTGCATTTAGAAAATCATGTTCAGGAATTCTGCATATACTCCTTTGTACATACACTAGATATCATGTTATAAGGTCGTATCCTCCCAGTTACACCTAGCCTAATTACTGATGTATAATAGGTATAAGAACCTCACTTAGTTCCTCT
>ML292748.1:44526-64064 GCA_005239495.1 Nicotiana undulata | reverse complement strand
CCTCCGAATATATATATATATATATATATATATATATATATATATATATTCGGAGGAAGTATATTTCAAAGGAATTTTCTATTTGAAATGTTTATATTTTAAAGCTTTCAATATAAACTACGGGTGAAAGGCTATACTCGAAGATTTGACCAATTTATTGGGGTTGTTAGCTAAGGCCTGATGTGGAAACTATTGCAGTATTTAACTATTACCTTTTCTTGCCGTATTGTGGGTTCCGCTTTTTGGGTTGTGTTCCCGTCCATTCTTCTGTGTATTTTATTTTATGATGTTCTGTTGTTGTTTGTTGTATTTCCTTCCGCATTGTATTTGTTATGTTGTGTAGTCATTAGATAGATGTCATGTTCTGTCATTCCTATATTTATGCCTGTTCAATTTATTAGACCAGTGGGTGTCCTGACTAGTCCTCGTCAATACTTCACTGAGGTTAGTCTTGATACTTACTAGGCACCGCTGTGGTATGCTCATTCTACTCTTCTGCATATTTTTGTGCAGATTTCAGGTTTCGCATAGCCGGCCGATTGATTGTTAGCAGCGCGGTTGATGCTGTGGAGACTCAAGGTGAAACCGCTTCAGCGTTCGCGGTTTCGAAGTCACCATCTTTTTTTTTTCTGTTTGCACTATTGAACTTATCTCTGAACAGTGGTACTTTTGGGAGTTTTAGTGTAATTTCTTTAAATCTTATGACTTTTACTTACCGGGTTTTTGGGAAGATGTGCAATGTATAGAGATTTATTTCAATAAGCATTTAAAAGCTTGATATTATGATTTATGTTTACTTAATATTAGGCTTACCTAGTCCTTATGACTAGGTGCCGTCACGATACCCAATGGAGGGAAATTTGGGTCGTGACATGCGGCTCCGCACCTGCGGCCCTAACCTCACAGGTGCGGTTACACAAGAAGACAGCACCCTCAGCACCTTCATAAGGCCAAATTCAATCTGTTAACCACCCGGAATCCACCTGAGGCCCCCGGGACCCCGTCCAATCATACTAAGCAGTTCCAAAACATAACACGTACTTGCTCGAGGCGTCAAATCACATCAAACAATGTCGAAACCATGAATCATACACCTAATTCAAACTTTATGAACTTTATAACTTCAGACTTTTTCATTCGACGTTGAAACATATCAAATCACGTCCGATTAACCTCAAATTTAGCACACAATTCACATCCGATATTACGGACCTACTCCAACTTCCAGTATTGGAAACCTACCCCGATATCAAAAAGTCCACTTCCGGATTCTCAAAAACATTCAAATTTCTAACTTCCGCAAAAATACCCCGAAATGACCTATGAAACTCAAAATCCACTTCCGGACACCATACAGAGCTATTCCTAGACTTGGAATCCTGAATGGACATCGATAACATTGAAATACGCCTCGACCCAAATTTATAAAATTCTTCCAAAAAGCCAACGTCCATAATAGGCGCCGAAACGCTCTCGGGTCATCCAAAACACAATCCGGACATATGCTCAAGTCCAAAATTATTATACAAACCTGTTAGAACCTTCAGATCCCGATTCTGAGGTCATTTACTCAAAAATCCGACCATAGTCAATTCTTCCAACATAAATCTTCCGAAATGAGAACTTTCCTTCCATATCAACTTTGAACTTCCGATACTCCAATTTCGACCATGCGTACAAGTCTTAATACCTGAATTGAAGCTGCTCATGGCCTCAAACCGGCGAACGACATGCTAGAGCTCAAAACGATCGTACGGGTCGTTACACGAGCTTTACGAGTCAAAATATGATAAAAATGGCCTAACCCTCGATTTGATGATTTTATATTCTGCCCAGGTCCGTATGCATCGCGAACGTAGAAAAAGGGTCGCGTTCGCGAAGAAGAAAATTAAGGCTGCTAAGAAAACCCTTCGCGAACGGGAGAGAGGCGACGCAAACGTGAAGAAGAAGGAACGAGGACCTACGCGAACACGGAAGGATGGATATGAATGTGAAGAAGGAAAGTGAGGTTGCCAGTAAGTGCTTCGCGAACGCGGGTGACTAAAAGCGAATGCGATGAGGGAAAGGAAAACCTTCGCGAGCGCAAGAGGTTGAACGCGAACGCGAAGAAGAATTACGAGGTGGTTAGTAGAAACACTTTGCGAACGCGAAAGGCGTTTCACGATCGCGAAGAGTAACACCAGAAAACAGAAACAACAGTTCAAAATAGGAGGAAAATTACCCAGAACACACCCGAGGCCCTGTCTAAACACATAAACAAGTTCTATAACCTAACACGTACTCGCTCGGGATCTCAAATCATATCAAAGAATACTGAAAATACAATCGCGTCATGAATCGAACTTATGAACTTCCAAATCTTCCAACTTCTAAAACTCGTGTCGAAACCTATCAAACCAACCCGGAATGATGACAAATTTTGCAGGCAAGTCCCAAATGATAGAACGGAGCTGTTCCAACTCTTGAAATCGCATTCTGACCTTGATATCACCAAGTCAACTATTGGTCAAACCTTTCCACATTCTACACTTCAACTTTTCTAATTTCTGCCGAAATGATTCAAATCACCCTACGGACTTCCAAATCCATATCCGGACGCACGTCTACGTCCAAAATCAACATACGAGGCTGTAGAAATCATCCAAACGCCATTCTGGATCCGTTTACACAAAGGTCAAATTCTGGCCAACTCTTACTGCTTAAGCTTCCAAAACTTGAATCCTTCTCTCGATTTGACTCCGAATCATCCGACAACTGGGTTCAACCACGCACACAAGTCGATACACATAATATGAAGCTTCCCAAGGCCTTATGCCGCCGAACGGAACTTAAATTCCCAAAATGATCGGCCGGGTTGTTACACTTTTACCCTACCTTTTTATATAATAATTTTACCTCGTATCTTACCTTTTTTTAAATATATTGCAAGCTTATTCTTCATATTGTTGGTGCATGACATCATGAGAAATGACGACAAGAAAAATTTATCCTAACATTGTATACATTAAAACGTTACAATACAATACAATACAATACAATACGATACATTATGAAACACAAATAATAAAAAGATTCTTACACAGTATACGTGAAGTCAAATTATGTTACATAGATTAAAACAAATGGCGTACTTTAGTTCGTGACTTCTATTTACACTAGTGAATTTGTCCGCGCTCCCCGCTGTTATAAAAATTAATTACTCCTAATAAATTTAGAATTAATATATTTATAAGTTAGTCATGATAGAATAGATGAATATTTTCATTATCGAATTTACAAATCAACAAAGAAAATTTCCATTTCTAAATATGTCTGTGTGTGTTTTATTTTGTTGAGAAAAAAATGAAACATCATATGAAAACTAAAGAAACGAAAAAAAAAAACGACCTAACTTATTGTTAGTTGTATTCTTGACTCGTATGTCTTGAAATTTCAGGATTTGTTTTGCCAAGTACATGATAGCTTCTTATATTATTTTTGCTTCAACTTCAATACTTCTTTTAAAAATAATTTACTTCAACTCAATTACTCATTCATAGATAGCCTAAAAACCTTTAGCATTCAAGAATATTGTAAAAGCCTTTGCACCATTTGGATTGTGGACGTTAATTTGAGAAGATCAGTTTGTAACTACTAATGTTCTAAGAGAGAACAGTCGTATTACTATTAACAGTTACAGTTACTATGTGCTAACACAGAATATCATTAGTACTGACAAATACAAGTAGCTTGTGGTTCAATTATTCAATAGGTATATACCTCATCAAAATTAGTTCTAAAGCATAAATATTCAGTTGAATATGAAGCAAATCATGAACTAAAACATGTCAACAAGAAAGTAAAATAAGGTTTGAAGTTAGAAAACAAAAAGACCAGATACTATGCATGCATGTGGTTACCTCTCGACATGCTGATCTTATTTATTTTCAAGAACCCTAATTACATAGGTTAAAGATAATGAGTAAAGGCGCAATTAAGACTTGACCGTCACTTTTACGTTACCGAAATTCTCTTTTTCTTATTTCTTTTATGACGGGAGCTATAATGGAAACGTTATTTCAGGATTAATAGTTAACAGATTGTTGTATAATGAGGGGGAAGATTAGATGCCCGTAGAACTAATATAGTAATAAGCATAAGCCATAGGTTGACTAAATAAGCATACAAAGAGAAGGAACAACAGAAGAGAAATAAGAACCAAAACGAAAAAGGATGCACAACTTTGTTTAATGAACATTTGGTAATCTAAATGAGTTGAACTGTCACGACCCGAATTACCCATCATTGGGGCCGTGATGGCGCCTAACGTTGAATCCGCTAGGCAAGTCAACGTTAATATTAATCTACCTTATTCTTCTATTTTTAGCAGTTATCAGGTGATATACAGAATTAACAATAAGGAAAGTACGAAATACAACAAGTCTAACAACTTAATTAAATGCCGTCACAAAATTCACAATACCAAACCCAGAATTTTGGTGTCACAACTTAACGGACTGTCTATGAATACTACATATAAATGTCTGAACAAAATAAATACATCTGTCTCGAAATAAGAAGAACAGAATATAAAGGATGTAGAAGGGGACGCCAAGGCATGTGAACGCCTGCAGGACTACCTCGGAGTCTCCAAGTGGACTGAAGGCAGCCTCCTCGCTCTAAGGTCCGTAGGGTCCTGTACCGGGATCTGCACAATAAAAATGTGCAGAGTGTAGCATCAGTACAACCGACCTCATGTACTGAGTAAGTGTCGAGCCTAACCTTGACGAAGTAGTGACGAGGCTAGGACACGACAACCAAATCAACCTGTGCAGTTTAATAATATACAGAGGAAATAATAACAACAAGAAACAAGCAGCTAAGTGCAAATAAAAGGGAACATGATGAGGGGAAGAAATATCAAATAATGGAAATAACGAAATAAGGCAACAATTCAAATATCAACTTAAACAGCAGGAAATAGAAACACAAAGAAAACAATGCACGGCATCATCCTTCGTGATTTTACTCTCATCCTCACCAAATAGTAAATACGAATACACAGCATCACCCTTCGTTCTTTTACTCTCATCCACACAATAATTAATAGATACGGCACGGCATCACCCTTCGTGCTTTACACTCTTCCTGACCCAAACAATATCAATAACATCAATCCGGCAAGGAAAATCAGAAATATGAACAACAATAATAACCATAACGTCCCGGCAAGGGAAACAACAGTAGAATCAATACCATCCTAGCAAGGGAAACAACTATAACCAACCTCACTTAGTACATAACCTCACATAAAATTTCTCAACTGAAAACAATACTCAACATTGAACAATATCAAGAATTTCCACCAATATGGGTAACTACAAAGGGAAACTCAAGTAATACTCAATAAAAAATCACATAAATCAAAATATTCGACTCACGGGCATGCTTGACACCAACGTATAGGTACTCGTCACCTCACCTATACGTTGAACATGATAATAACACGTAGCAAATAGGATACAACACCTATTCCCTCAAGCTAAGGTTAAGTCAAACACTTACCTCAAATTCCACGACCAAACTCAAGCCTCGATTACCGATTTCCCTTTTGAATTTGACTCCAATTCACTTGTATCTAGACATAATTAACTTAATAAATAAACGCTAAATAATTCAATCCCAATGCTTAATTTTAGGTTTTCTATCATTCTTCCCAAAAAGTCAAAAATTGACCCCGGGCCCGCTTGGTCAAAACACGAGGTTCGGACCAAAAGCCTATCACCCATTCACCCACGAGCTCGAATATGTAATTAATTTCGGAATCCGACCCCAAAACGAGGTCTAAATTCTAATTATTCAAAAAGCCCTAACTCTACCCAAATCCCCAATTTTCCACCCTTAAGAACATGATTTAGGCCTAGAAATCTAATGGGTGTTAATTGAAATTGAAGAAAACAAGTCTAAGAATACATACCTATGATTTTGTGGTGAAATCCCTTTTCAAAAATCACCCAAGTTCTAGTTTTAGTGAAAGAGTTATGAAATTTTGAAGAAATCCCGTTTTTGCTACTGTTTTTAAAAGACTGGGCAGATATTCTATGCGTTCGCGTGCCTTTGGCCGCGTTCGCATAGGCTTAATACCCTAGTCCTACGCATTCGCGAGCCTCAGGTCGCGTTCGCACAGTATTAAAGCTACCCATCCCCCATCCCCTTCCTATTTTATGCGATCGCGTAAGACTGGATGCGTTCGCGTAGAGCAACTTCCTAAAGCTCCGCGTTCGCGTCCTACCCTATGCGTTCGCATAAGGTAAATCAGCCCCCCCTCCAAATTTGTGCACTGCGTTCGCGTGGGTTACCACGCGTTCGCATAGAGTATTTCACCAGACACCAGAAACCAGCAATTGCACCAGATTTTCTAAGTCCAAAAACACCCCGACGCCTATCTGAAACTCACCCAAGCCCTCGGGGCTCCAAACCAAATACATACGCAACCTCAAAAATATCCTACGGACTTACTCGCGCGATCAAATCGCCAAAATAACATCTTAAACAATGAATTTAGCATAAAAATCAAAGAGAAATCTCAAAACTTTCAAAGTACCAAATTTCACAACTACGGGTACGATTCACGTCAAACGACCTCCGTTTCTTACCAAATTTTACAGACACAACCAAAATATCATACGGAACCTGTACCTCCATAACCAAAATACGGGCCCGATACCATAAATTTCAAGTATAACCAAATTTCTAAAAACTCTTATATTTTCAGAAAAACAATTTCTTTCAAAAAATTATTTCTCGGGCTTGGGACCTCAGAATTCGATTCCGGGCATATACCGAAGTGTCATATTTTCCTACGGACCCTCCGGGACCGTCAAATCAAGAGTCCGGGTCCGTTTACCCAAAATGTTGACCGAATTCAACTTAAATTCAATTTTAAGGGCAAAATTAGTATTTTTCTCAGTTTTTCATATAAAAGCTTCCAGGATATACGTCCGGGTTGTGCACGCAAAACGAGATGAAATAAATAGAGGTTTTCAAAGCCTCGAAATACAATTTTGACTTATAAAATAAAGGATGGCCTTTTGGGTCATTACATGAACCTAGCTAGTCATTGACTCAACAAGGCCAAGTTACCACATTCTTACGCTCTGCCCATCTTCATGCACGTTGCTTTTCCCCATAACTTAGTTTTAGCATCTCTCTTCACCACAAGCTTTGAAAACATTCCGGATGACATCATATAAAGTAATGTGCAATTGCTCTAGAAAACTCCATAATCCTTTCCCGTTTGGCATTTGTGTCCCCTTTATCATCCATAAAGCAAATAAATGCACACTGAGCTCCTTCAGCAGAGAATTTATCTTGTCGTGTGCATTTGAAGCCTCAGACCCACAAAATTATAAATACCCATAAAATAACATTTGGGGAAACACACTTGTCATGTTATGGTTATTAGAGCAGTAAAATTGAAATGTCAAAAGGAAAAAAAATAATAAAAGATCAATGAACTTAATTACAATATTTATGCCTTAAAATCAGCTTCCTCTTCTACCATTGAAAAAAAATAGAGTCCCGTGAGAAAGAAAAAACATGAAAAATGTAACTCGTTGAACTGCATGTTTTAACATCTCAAATTGGAAACCAAAAGTTATGAAACTCAATTGCAGTAAGGTTCTCTTTATATAGTATCAACATATATATTCACAAAGATAATACTTTTATTTACTGAAGAGTACGATGACACAACTCTTTCCTACTTGCAACACAGAGACTAAATGAAGATGATTTCAAAGCAGCACTCTTTCTGGATAACTTCTACATTCTGTCATTTTATGTTGACTTTTTAGTTGGTGGAGCTTTATTGCTTGATCGTTATCCAAGTCTTTTCCTTCAGCACATAAGCCTTTTGTACTAAATAAGCAGGGGTGTAGAATATGAACAGTTTCACTAATGAAACCGCTTGAGAACTAATGGCCTTTCATCCTTGATTTTCTTGAGTAACTCTAAGCTTAATTACCCTTTAATTGGATAATTATTTAGGTATTTTAGACTTTTTAACTTAAGATAAACCAATAAAAAAGTGAGAGAAAAGCTAAAAAAAATGAGAAAAAAGATAAGTGACTTTCATGGCCTATGAGAGGTGCCACATCACCTTTTCCATTCTCTCCTTTATATATATAAACTAGTTAACTTGTTCGCGCTTCGCGTGATTATATATATGAATAAATAACCGTGAATTTGATAGTGATCATTTTATAAATTAGTTCATATCGAAAAAGAAGAAACATGGCAAATACTAAACTAATTTTCACTTATAAAAATCATATCTAAACTCAAAACTAATCAAATATATAATTTTAAGTAAAATTGAAAGTATTAAAAAAATAACAACACTTGATTGAAAAATCTTCTAAATTTATAGAAAATTACAACAAAGTGAACACTTTTTCAATCATTCCTTATTCATAAAAAAATCTCTAAAATAACCAAACACACCTGCAATAAAACAAAGGAAAGAACAAATTCCCCTTTTAGTGAAAATTTAAATAGAAAAGTGGGTTCTTAATCATAAAATTGAAAAACATATAATCAATACTTTAATCTCACAACATAAATAACTTATATCTTTCTCTCGATCAAATTAGAGTGCATATAATATTATAATAGATATAAAAAATAAACAGAAAAGTTCCAAAAATATGAAAAAGACATATGTAATTTAGCCTCGAATTTGAATCCATTTAAAGTACTTTTTTTGAGGGTTGAACATGTCATTGTCATAGACTATTATTTAAATGTAATTAGATATTTATAACGGGCTTAAAATGAAAGTTATATTAAGTCAAACTGAAAAAGGAGTTATACATATAACACAAATAAAAAAAAATCATATAAGACTAAGTTCCGACAAAAGACTATTCTCTTCCTTTCATTATGCTACTTCTTTGGAAAAATAATTCAAGAGGGCCATATTTTTCCAATTATGAACCTAAAAAATAATTACTTTTTCTAGATAATCCTTTCTACTATTTAATCTCACAAGTTACATTTTTCCTCCATATCAATCTTAAAAGGAAATTCTTGAAAAAGAATCAGACTTGTACATACTCAAGGTCACTTGTGATGATTACCGTAACAAAAATAACTTAACAATTTAAAAATGAATATTCACTCTAATATGCACTCAAATGAAACTTCGGAGGAACTGTTAAATCTCTCAATTGCTTTTTAGAAGTTAGAGTGAAGAACAATAGCCAAATTAATTGTTAGAGTGAATGAAAGAGTAAAGATGAATAGCCAAATAGATGAATTCTTCCTAAAAAGCCAGCATGGATACCTTTCTTATATACTATACGCAATTTTCTATTTTCGGATTATCTGAACTTTAAGAAAAAATTCAATAAAAGAATAAGAGTTTATCTTATTCTTTCTTTACAAATCCAAATACAATGGGATAGGCATCTTTCTATTTATGTTACTATGCCTCATGTTTACTGTTTAGTTCAGTTACTTTTTTTTTTCTTTCAAACAATAAGGGAAAAAATAAGCGACTAATTTCAAGTTTAGTGCAATAATTCTTTATAGGTGCTGAAATTATATAGCATAGTAGTATTTACAAGGAGTGACATGTTAACTATCACGCATTTTCGAAGAAAAGATCTGTTCCATGAAAAGGAATGACACATCCTCACACTTAAACTTTTATATTCATCTAAAATAACTACAATATTCTTCTTAATTTACATCATTTGTTTCTCTCCATCTCTATATTTCTTTGTTACCACTGAATGCTAATTTTCAATGTTTAGAGGATCGATTTAAAGAAAACAAAAGAGGCATAAGATTAACATATTTTTTCTAAACTGTGACTATGAGAAATTGAAAAAGAAAGTAAAAACGATAAAATGCATGTTGTGAAAGCAAGAAGCAAAAGTCAATTTCATTCCTCCATCATATACATTATGCAAAGAGCATAGCAACAATTAAAAAGCATAACAAACATTTAATCACATTACATGTGAAAGAGAAAAATCATGGACAAAGAAAAGCACATCAAGAACAAAAATCTTTACATTAACATAAATGTACTTCAAACCACATGAATTGATATACCTAAACGATAAAGCCAAACAACTAAAACAATAATCTATTAACATACTCTTGAAAGCCCCTGTTAGAACCAGAAATGTGAACCAATTGGAGCGTTTAACAGGCTTAATGAAAGGAGATTGACATGTATATGAAATATATATATGAATGAATTGATTGAAAAAGAAGATGTTACCGTGAACGGGAGGTGAAAGTTTGTAACTAATCTAAAATTATAATGATCCCATTAATTAGTAATTCAATCATTATGATGAATGTAATTAAGATTTAAGAGCAGTTAAGATTGTCTTTTGTGTTTTTTAATCTAGCACGTAAATGGAAGAAAAATGAAGGAAAATCCAAAAAATTGAGAAAAAAGATAAATAGATTTCTAGGACAAAGAGAGGTGTCAAATCAGCATTATTTCTCCCTCTTTTAGGTATATATATAGACTAGGGGAACGTGGTATTTCGTTCACCTCCATGGGGTGGTCCAGCATATATGGCAAATGAAACCTTTACCCTCGACTTACTGAAGCCAAAAAACGGGTATGTCCTGCATTTGGCTAATTAGTTGTTTCTATGTCACTCTGCTTTCTGTTATTTGGTAGTTACTTTCTCATGTTGCATTTTAGACCTGTCATTATCAGTTGCACTCTTCAGTAAAATCTATATCTACGCTTTTTAAGCTATGTTAATTTTTCTTTCCATATATTTGGCTTTTGGTGTCACTGAAAATCAATTATACACTTGGCAGTTCAACTTTTGTTTTCTTTCCTTTTTTCTTTTCATTTCGTTTCCCCTCAGTTTGTCTTAAATTACCCCAAGAACTTTTCTATAAAGATAAATATGCCAAAAAGGGTAGTACAGTTGAAAGGTGGGAATCAAAGCTTGATCATCAGGCTTTGTTTCATATAAAATTTCCCATATGTGATTGAGAAGATGGGTCTGGTTAGGAGGGGTTATAATTAATCCAATCTTCAACTGCTGTCCATGGTTTATAAACCAATACTTGTATTTCTAGTTCTGTTGATAATCTGAGAGTAACTTCCCAAAAATTAAAAATTAAAAATTAAAAAACATAACTCTGAGAATATTTTCAATCCTTATGTTAATATGCTCCGATCTTATTGTTGATGAGACTTTTTTAGTTATATGTTGAAAAAGCTCTTTTACTTTGTGCAGTTATTCATTGTTCCAAGTTGCTTAAAGCATAACACCAAATGTCATTATGTATTTGCCTCGTAATGTGGACTTACAACAAGTTGAAGAGAGGTTGGTTGTCTTCTCCGCCTATGAAGGTCGAGGTAGTCTGCTTCTCTTATGTTGTGCTAGCATGGTACATTAAGCAGTTTTACTAGAGCTGGTTTACTTATGCAGATCGAAGAGAATATGCTTCATGGAAGGTTGAAGAGCATAACTGCTTATTTTGGTGACATCGCGTTCTAAACCTCAGCATGTATGAACTCTAACCAGAATCTAACAATGTCCTTTGTAATTTTATGTATCTCTATATCCATCAAAGTCTGTTCAATCGAAGACTATGTACATACGAAAACGTACAGTCTCAAGTTGACTCCTGCTATTTAAGAACTTCATGTTATGTCAGTTACGAATTACAATGGATTAGCGCCATATATGACCAAGTGCATACTGCTGAGCTGATTAATGAGGATGAAATTAGAAGATTTTGGCATTGTATTGCTGATTAATGAAGAAAAAACTCTAGATTTTGCTATTTAGTACTTTAGTACAAAAAAAGAGAGGGAAATGAGTAAGAGTTGATTCTTCTATGTACAAACATATGTAATATTAGTGAATCTATCCGCGCTTCGCGCGATGAATGAATATGTAATACTAGTGAATGCGGTGAATGAAAAATATCAATTAAGTCATATTTTAGTTACATATGTATTCCATACCATCCAAATTTTCTAAAATATTAAACTCCAATTAAAAAATAATATATATTTTAAATAAAATGTGCAAAAGTTTATAAGAAATTAAATATATAAAAAAGCTTAAATGGTCAGTCTCTAAGACTTCCAATTGGTGATGTCGAGGTGGTATTCTTTGACTAACCTTAATGTTTGTATATTTTCCATAAGCTTTGAAATAAATATACAAAATTGGTAATGTTTGTATATGGTCCGTCTCTAATTAAACCTCCAATTGTTTTCTCTCAAATATTTAAATTTCATTTTTTAGATTTTAATGTATAATATCTAGCACAAAATTTTCATAATTATAGAATACACATCTACATAATATGTATTTCTTATGCTTTTCAAAAGACATGTCCAACCTCACAAAATTGCTCATTAAACTTGAGTAACTCATCGAATTTGATACTCTCATTTTATTCGACTTCATATATCTTGCAACACAGCTAATGCCAAGTAGTATAATTAATTTGTTTCCAGTATCATTCTTATAATCTTATTTTAACAATTAATATTGGTACTTTCTGTTAACACGTATATCGGGACCTAAACTGAATTAGTTAGTTTTCTTTTCGAGAATATCAATTGTAATAAAATAGTAAAAAACCTAGTAATTCAAAATAAAAATGAGTATAAGTTCCGTTGAAACATAGCTAATACAAAAGTTTAACTCAATATATTCTTAATGAAAGTGAGAATTGATGAAGCAATATGAATGGCTAAAGGATAAGTGAAGATACTTGCAGATAGAGTCATTGCAACTTATTCTTTATAAATATGGATTATTATGAAAGGTTGTAACGATCTAAAAATACGGAATATGAAGGGTTGAAATCATAACAACTATTTTATATACATTTATAGATAATCAACTAAAAATCTTTTATTAACAATGTTTTATATACAACATTTACATCTAAAAATAATCAACTAAAGAATTTTAAAGAAATGTGAATTCTTTAATTTACTACTTTTCACTAAAATAGACATTTACAGACTTCAGAGTCCTATTGCACTGGATAGAAAAGACAAAGAAGCACATGTAATTATTCTTTTATGTTACTACAAAATTACAAAAAATAAAAAATTGCTTCTCTCTTCCCATGGAGAAACTCAGAAGGAATTACAATTATTTACCACAAACTATAAAGTCAATTACTTGATGCTGCTTCAATTCTCCTCTAAAGATTATACATTGACAAATTTTTCATCCAAGCAATCTGCAGATCATATTAATATTCATTTATATGATAATTTTCATACAGTATAACAATCAAAAGTAAATAAGCAGAAAGAAAGATAAAATAAAGGGTTGTTGAAAATCTTAATTCTTTCAATAAACTTCAAGGATTATATGGGGGAAAAACTTGTGAGAAGTGAGAATTAAAAATCAGAGTAAAAGAATGGTCAAGAAGTCGATTTATTGGTGCATAGTTATAATTCTATTTCAACAGGGTCCATGAAACGGATATATTTTAAACAAAATAAATAGTTACACATCTGGTATTCTTCTACCAATTTCTGGTTAGTCATAGTCCGTTCTCCATTTTCATTTTCACTCACAGGGAGTGCAGTAAAATAAAATAAAAAAAACCCCGAAGCTGCTACTTTCAAATTCAATTTCAATTGAGGTAATCAAACATGAATTGCATAAACTAATAATCTCAGAGGATATCAAGTAAAGCAAATAAGATAATATAAAATTAGAATTAGATATTTGGAGCAAAATACTTATATTGGAACACTCCTCAAGCATTGAAATTATTTTTGAGCTATGGGAAAAAACTAAAGCATAGAAAAAATAAATAGGAATTATGATGATGTTTAAGTGGTTGAAAAACTGTAACGGCAAAAAAAAGAATAGAAAACGTTTTAGGAAAATAGATTAGTAGTATATTAATGATGAAAGAAATGAAGAGACATGCTTAATTGTTAAAAATAATTAAATACAAAAATAAGGAAAAATGTATAAAATCTAAGAAAAAAGATAAATGTGATCCTTGGCCAAAGAAACATGCCAAAGTCATACACCACAGCAAAATGTTATATAATTGTTTAAGATATATATATTAATTATTAAGCTATTTATTGTTGAAAATTAAATCAACATAATTTTTTGATTCATTTTTGTTTAGAGGAACTACAACTCAACGACAAAAGTTAACAGAAAATAAATACATCATACTCACCATCAATTAGTTTTGCAGGAAGATCAATTTGTATCAAATTCACCACCAAAATTAAAAATAAAACGATGATGCTGTCTGTGTTTATTACACCATAGTTTTTAAACAATTTAGCAATGAAAGGAGAGTGAGGTAATTACTGCTAACAAAATACTGCAAATTAGGCACAACAAAATTAGGCATGTAATTTTAACATAAAACAAATTAATGGTTAATACTACCCAAAAAATAC
Organism: Nicotiana undulata; assembly: GCA_005239495.1. Lineage (NCBI taxonomy): Eukaryota > Viridiplantae > Streptophyta > Magnoliopsida > Solanales > Solanaceae > Nicotiana > Nicotiana undulata. The sequence continues at coordinate 49,627 of ML292748.1, read as the reverse complement.
AAAGATGGCAGCAAGGTGAGATAAAAGTATAAACTTTGGATGAACCTTCTCTGTACTTTCTTTGTATNTCCATAGTCATACACCACAGCAAAATATTAGATAATTGTTTAAGATATATATATATATATATATATATTAAGCTATTTATTGTTGAAAATTAAATGAACATAATTTTTTGATTCATTTTTGTTTAGAGGAACTAAAACTCAACGACAAAAGTTAACATAAAATAAATACAACATACTCACCGTCAGTTAGTTTTGCAAGAAGATCAATTTGTATCAAATTCACCACCAAAATTCAAAATAAAACGATGATGCTGTCTGTGTTTATTACACCATAGTTTTTAAACAATTAAGCAGAGAGTGAGGTAATTACTGCTAACAAAATACTGCAACTTAGGCACAACAAAATTAGGCATGTAATCTTAACATAAAACAAATTAATGGTCAATACTACCCAAAATATACAAAGATGGCAGCAAGGTGAGATAAAAGTATAAACTTTGGATGAACCTTCTCTGTACTTGCTTTGTAATTCATCAAGTATTGATCTAACCAATGAAAATCCGTCAAGGTCTTTGTCAAAATTGCAGCACTGTGATCTCAACTGGCATTCGGCAATGGCCTAATAAACTTCAAATTGGAACAAATGACATATTTACAATAATACACTATTAAAGAATATACACATATAAACTGGCACACCTAAATTCTCTATGTAGAGCAATGGCGTAACAACAACAGCAACAACTATCCAGTATAGTCCCACCAAGTCGGGTCTGGGGAAGGTAGGATGTACGCAGCCTTACCCCTGCCCTGGAAGGGTAGGGAGACTGTTTTCGATTGACCCGCGGCTAAAGATAGAGCAATGGCGTAATAAACTGCAATTGTCTTTTAGCCAAACCCTCTTCTTCTCCGAAGAGCAAATCTCTTCTTCCTCCTACGTAAAGGAAAAGCCAAAAGCTTGAGCAGTATTTTTCTTGATTGGAATCCGTTAATTTTCTGTGTGTCTCGAATATTTTTCTACTTTCATCGTAACTGCAATATCAGCTTTAGAGTGGAGATGAGTATTTTGCCTTGATTTAAAGTGGTGCATGAATAAATAGTTTGTAACTGAAATGTAAGGATCATGAATCGGAAAAGAGAATTCAATCACATGCCATTATAATTTGAATCCAATCGTCGTAACTGTTCATTTCAGTAGCGTAGGTATTGTAACTGTTACATTCTTTTGTTGGAACAACAAAACAGTTATTTAATACAAAAAGTGGGAAAAAAAGAGTGAAAAAAGGACAAAAAAGATAAATGTGTTTCCAAGCATTAGAGAGATGCCACATAAGATTTTCAGAGCCCAGCTTTATATATGTACTAGTGAAATTGCCCGCGCTTTGCGCGGTAATAAAAATATTTAGAAATAATCCCTTTTTATAAATTTAAGCGAGATAGAAGAGATAAAAAATATTATTTACATACATACAGAAATTAATTCTATATACTTTATGAACCAAAAATTCATAAACATTTTGTATAGAGCTGAAATGAACTTCATTTTAGTTGTTTTCTTCAAAATATAAAAAAGAAAAATTATTGTTCAAAGAAATTTTATTTTTGAATCTCTCTCCTCTCATATATATATATATATATATATAGAGAGAGAGAGAGAGTAAGATATAAATTCTGGAAAAGAAAAAGTTATGGCAGATATAAAAAATATCGAGTATAATTGTACCTGGCTTATTAACTAAATCTTTCACAATACTGTCACGCCCCAAAACCGAGGGACGAGACCGGCGCCTAACCGGATGAACCCAGTCAAGCGGACCTGGATTGCCTTTCCTACGCATTACCCCATGTTCATAATATACATTGTTTCATAAGAATTAGCCAATTTGGATACAAAGTACGATTTACAACATAAGTTCATTTTCCTCTTTTAACTTTCAACATTTGATAATCCAAAAACATATATAATACATACAACATTTCTGATGCGATCTACAATTACGAGTGAGTACAACTACTGCCCAAAATATACATACATACATTTACAACCCACACAATGTCTACGGATCCTCTAAGAGTACTAGGAGTTCTACATAAACTTGCCGGCAACAAGGCCCCGGCTATACCTTTTACAACATAAGCAAAAGAGAATGGTATAGTCCGCACACGGCCCCGAGAGAAAATGGGGCTCACCAGAGCTACTGAAAAGATGAAGAGGAGGCACCACTAACAGCGGGTTGAGCTACCTGCTATGGAACCACCTACATCCATTTAAAAGATGGAGCGCCCCCGGCAAAAGGGATGTTAGTACTGCTGAATAGTACTAGTATGTATGAACAAAGTTTATTCTAAGTAAAATCAAATAGTACACAATTGGAGGACAGTTAGGACAACCACACAGATACCACATAAATATACAGAAAATCACAATAAAGATTTCACAGTTAATCATTTCAATTTTTCATCTGTTAGTCCCATCTCACCCTTATTGCCTCTCCACCCTTATTACTTCGTGTTGCGGCGTGCAACCCGATCCCACCGTACATTCACATTTCACCCTTATTACCTCTCCACCCTTATTACTTCGTGTTGCAGCGTGCAACCCGATCCCAACGTATAATCACATTTGATAGCAACAACATCCAATCAATTAAATCACATGGATTTTCATCATCAAGAACATAAGTTCATATCAACCCATAACTATGTGAAATCAAGGAACAAATCCTTACCAAACAGTGATTCATATATGGTGTTGCCAAAATTATTTAACTCAACTAATTCAATTCACAATTTCTGTTCATCATTTACCACACACGACCTTTAGCAATTAAATACATTCCCACATTAGGGTACATTAACATTCTTTCATTTAGTAGCACATACTCCCATATCGATATATTTGAACGTTTAACAAGCCTCACACATGATAGGATAAGCACAGAGAATCACCCTTCACAATCTCAATTAGCATGGTAATCAACTAAGAAAAACAGGGGATGAAATCTTACACCTTAACACAGCCGGACAATCAATTCACATATGCTCAAGCAAGAAATTCTTACCGTGTCCTCGGACGCCAACAAGGTGACTCTACAAAGATTAAAATTTGCCATACATACCTCAAATCAGAATTTCCCCTTTAGTTTTTATCACAAATCACCAGACCGTCTAGCATCGTCAATCTATTCCACAATCTGACATATTTAACTTAGAAATTTGGAACCATGAACATAACTCAGTTCATTTAGGCATTTAATCAAACACTATGTGGTCCCTTTGATTAATTAATCTCTTTTTTAGTGAAAGATTACTCTAACTAGCTTTCTTTTACTAGGTCATAGAAGATTATTCACATGCATGCAAGTCTTATCTTTTATGCTCAAGAACCAACCTACGTGTGCTTCATTCTAACTAAAATCTGAGAATTTAAGGGAAATGAGGTGGGGACTTACCTCTTAGAGTGAAGAAGATGAAGATTAATTGATAATTTTGGGGCCTGAGTGACGTTTGAAGAATCAATTTGGTGAAGACGATGACTTCTCTCTCTAGAACCCACTCTCACTTCTCTCTATTTTTGTTTAGATACCCATTAAAATGAAGGGATGAGTGTTTTAATGAACTGGGGGTCGGGTACAAAAATTAGAATTTAGAGGCCCCGAAGCAGAAATGCGATCGCATTCCCGTTATGCGGTCCATATTTCTGTCGCATAATTGGCCCTTAAATGGGCCAAAATTGGAAAACAAACTGCCCAGGTATGCGACCACTATGCGGTCCGCATACCTGTTATGCGATCGCATAGTGCGTCGCATAACCTCCTTCGCAAAAATAATGGGGCAAGAGTGCGACAACTATGCGGTCTGCATTCCCAAAATGCGATCGCATTCTGGGCTGCATAGTTGTCCTTAATTTGGACAGTAGGCTGTCCAGGTATGCGACCACTATGCGGTCTGCATACCTGTTATGCGATCGCATAGTGCGTTGCATAACCACGCAATTCTGGAAAAGTTTTTCTTTTAAGTCTTGGGGTACTTTTCAATCCTAAAGGTCCCAACCGAGCAACCTCACTGCGAAGAATTTCTACAGTTATAACAACATAGGGACCCATTCGGGCATTATTTTAGACATAAAATTTTTACGGGTTTTTACAAACACAGTATTAGCAGTTATGAAATTTTCTTAGCATCTTGACCGGGGCTTCTTCTTGTCCTCCGTTTTTAACATACTTTAATTTTATGGTATAGCTGCAATTAAAGAAATACTAAAATAGTTAGTACAAATACGAGAAATGGTCGCATTGATTCTCTTCTACAGCAATTTTGTATTCACTGCAATAGAAAATATAATAATTCAAACTCAAGATGTTAAAATAATGTAAATATAATTTCTTGTCCAGCAACATAGTTCTAAATTCGAAAGAACTACCTACCTAAAAGAGTTTTCTCGTACTTTGCTAATATCTCTTATGATGATGAACCAAGTCAAACGGGCCTAGGCAAGAATAATGCCAAAGTACTAAATCAAAACAAAGAAAGAGAAGGAAGAAGACAAACAAAGAAAAAGAACAATAAAAATAACTGGTACACCTTGAAATGTAAGGATGCCAAAGTAGGATCTTAAATATTCCAATGTCCTATCAATATAAAATGTAGAGACATTTTCGTTCCTATACCATATAGGAAACTATATTACTAAATATGTTCATGATTTGAAAATTACCCGCCCTGTTAATAGTTTTTTTACAAAACAGATACAATGCATTAAATACAGAATCTTAGAAGATATAATCTTCCTATTTAGGCGCTAAAATTAAGGAAGTAAATATTCTTTACAATATTTCATTAAATAAGGAATCATTGTAGTATTAAAATTCCTTATTTAGGTGCGCTAATATTGGGGAATTAAAGATTCTTTCAGAAATTTTCAAACGCAAATCACGCTGTATTAATTTTCGTCTCTTTCTATTCAATGTACCCAGTTTGTAGATATTTTGTAGATAAATTGTAGATTATTTGTATTTTGATTGTAGATGCTTTGTTTTTTGTTTTCACGAATTAAAAATGACTAAAACTTCTACAATTCTTCTGCAAAAGAC